>BMAC01000760.1:348685-378374 GCA_014905375.1 Phtheirospermum japonicum
TGAAAATGATAAGAAATTAGTTTTTAAATTAAATTAATTTTTAAATTAAAAATGATAAGAAATGATTAAATCATGCCATGTAAGCATCAAAGCCCGATTGGGCTTTTTTTGTACCAAATTTGATAAATTCGCCAACTTAATGTATGTAGTTTGATGCTGGCCAACATCACGTACCTTTTCTGGAAAGTGGCCAACATAATGTACCAAAAATGAAATTTTCCCGGTTTTAAAAACACTGAAACTAACATCAAGTAGAGTTATTAAAATATGCAGCGGAATAAATATTAAAAAGAGAACACAACAATTTAAATTTCGTTCGTAAGTAAAAGTACTTACGAACTTGGGTATACAAGCCTGAAAACTATATTACTTTTCATGTTCAAGATCGATTACAAAAGATGTAAAGTAATATATGAAAAACAAAGTATCAAAACACTATGATACTAAAATACTTGTCGCCACAAAGGATGATTGACCGCTCGTCGTCAAGCGTCAGATAAAATATTTATTTTTCCTCAACTATTCTCTACCAACTAGTAGTAGCGATAAGTAAGGGTCGATCCCACGAGGAGCGTGGTTTAGATTGTAATAATCGTATTTCATTAAACTAAAAATATGGGGTTTGAATATTTGAATTAATCTAAGAAAATTTACTAACAAAACAAATAGCAAGCAAATAATTAACGAAAAATTCAATAATAATAAAGCTCTAGTTCTAGTTCATTTTCCACCCTCGTTCCACTCATCTAACCAATCACAATATCATAATCCATTCATCTTATGCGACTAAAAACCCTAAGTAGCAATAAGCTCTGCTACTCGAATTTACCCTTACTTTTTACGCAATTAAAATAAGCTCTTCAATTGACTCTAATTATTGAACAACCTAGAATAAGCTCACTAGATTTAATCAACAACAGCATTAATACCCAGACAAATAGGCTAATCTAAGCAATAAACACATAAGCTCGGTTTATTTAACTTATGTTGTGTTATCTCTAACGATGCATAATCATTAGTTTCTACCAATGAAATAGAAATTACGACAATTACACGGGAAGCAATCCTATTTCTAGCAATAGATAATCAATCCCTAATCTAGGTGATCAAACCAAATTAAGAATTAAGCAATCATAAATTAAAAATAGAATAACACAAACAATCGCATATGAAGAACGAAAGATAATATTGCATAAATTAATTAGAACATAGTTTCACGAGGGTTTCAACATCCCTAGAACTAAATGATAAGTTTACTCACTCATGGAGTTAATAAAATAAAAGAAAAGGTTCAGATAAACAAACATAATCCTTGAGGAAATAGGAGAAACGATATGTAGAACTTGAATCTTGCGTTTTGGTTCTTCAATCTTCAAGTTCTCTTGCATATGGATGATTTGGAATGACTTAAGACCTTTATGGAACTCCTTGGAACCCAAGGATATGTTCTATGTCTCTTTGGGATGGAATTAGGTCGGGTTTATATAGTAACCCTCTTTCTTTCCGCGCAAGTTTTCTTCCTAAAATAACTCAGCAGCGTCGGCGTCGACTGGGCATCAACCGACGCGTGCCAACCCTCGGCGTTGACGCGCTCCACCCGCCTGCATCGACCTGCATGTGCGTCGACCGACGCACCTCTAATTGTCGCAATAGAGAGTTCCCTTCGACATGGCGTCGACTGACGGACCTTGAATCGACGCTACTGCAGCTTCTCGTCAACTGGGCAATGACCGACACGTGCATAATCGATGCGACAGAGATGAATTTCCGCCCATCGCGTCGACCGACGCGAACCATCCTCGGCATCGACGCGAGCCATCGATGCAACCTCCTGATTTGCCTGTTTTCTTTCGCCGATTCATTGATCCTCGTCTCTCAACTTCCTTGTGGAACATCATTTAATTAATATGGCATCAAATACTGCAAAATAGAGAAGAAATATACAATTGGTGCTCCTCCACTCGTAATAATAAATATGCGAGAAATAAACATATATGAGAATATTAAGCACATAAAAACATAGGAATTAAATCATTAATTATCGTAAAATTTCTCGCCTACCAAATTCCCCCAAACTTAAACCTTGCTTGTCCTCAAGCAACATAGAATTAAAGCGTAGGACAAACATGATATTAGTAAGTCACTCAAATTGACCAAATGAACTCATCAGGACTCTAGACACCGTTATATTTCTAGAAATCGCAAGCGTTTCATGTATTGACCTAAGTGATCCCAGCAGTTTGGCAACCCCTTTTTATATACGCCACGTCAACGTACTATGATGCCCCCTCGCTACTCAATGGTTCGACTCTATCCATTGTTGGCCATGATCAAACATCTCGTCCATTTATTTATTTATTCAATTGAGGCCCGCGGCTTGACTTGATAATGATGATAAGGCGCTAGATAGGAGGATCGTCTTGATTTGGTATTTGATTTGTTAAGTTCACCTCCGCCATGTTTCAGATTTTGATTGGAATTGCGCCACTTGAACATGTGCATAAATTTGTTGAGCTACTAGCATATTCATTGGATTTCGCCCTTGGTATTTATAAGCGAATTGCACTTGGTACACGGATAGGCAGCTGTTTCGGCACCTCAATTCTTTTTTATTTTTCAATTTTCTACTTACGCCATGCCGGTATACCCCAATCGGACTTTAATTGACTTCTGTTTCGACTAATGAGATATTATCACACAACCGCCAACTTCAAGGCCCCACACAACTCATATTGAGTACGGAAACAACAAATACACATCAACAACGCAATAATCTAGAATTGACGCCTCACAAATGAATAAAAAAAAGTACTAACATGCGTACCTTTGATCTCTAAATCAAACGACGACTAAAGAATTTAACCGAAACATAATTCATCCAAGCAATTCGATATTAATTCCTTCGCTGCCATCGGTGACTTATCCATCAGAGTGCCTCCACTAGCTGCATCAATCATATTTCGATCAGTGAGACATAGTCCCTCGTAGAAGTACTGAATTAATAGTTGCTCGCCCATTTGGTGTTGAGGGCAACTTGTGAAGAGCCTTTTGAATCGTTCCCAGTACTCATGCAATGTTTCTCCTTGTGTCTGCCTAGCCGCACAAATGTCTTTCCGAAGATTTGCCACTCGTGATGCGGGAAAGTACCTCTGCAAAAATGTTCTCTCCAAAGCTCCCCACGTAGTGATGGATCCCGAAGGTAAGTAGTAAAGTCAGTCCTTAGCTAGGTCTTTCAGTGAAAAGGGGAATGCCCTTATCTTAATTTGCTCGTTCGTGACTCCGGCGGGTTTCATGCTAGTGCAAATGACATGGAACTCCTTCAAGTGTTTGTGCGGATCCTCGCCAGCGAGTCCATGGAATGAAGGTAAGTGATGGATTAGTCCGGATCGTAACTCGAATGTAGCATCGTTCATCATTGGAAAAGTGATGCACAATGGTTGTTGTGGGAGGTCAGGATTGGCTAACTCCTTCAATGTTCGTTCCGCTTGACCAGCCATCGTCTCATTTTCTCGTTCTTCGCTTTTACTTGAAGACTCCTCGTATATATAATTTGGTAGTACTTGTTCTGAGTCCGAAGTCTCCTTCTTCTTCTTCAACTCGCGATTTCTCTTGTTGATTTCCGGATAGTAATGAAAATTTTCTTCCCGGATGATCTCAAGTTCATTCACCTGAGAAAACACTCAACAAGAGTTCAATTTGTTCCAAAACAGAAATAGTAATAAATATAAAAATAAACTACTAAAATACTTAAAATCACAATTTAAACGCGTCACTCCCCGGCAACGGCGCCAAAATTTGACCGCTCGTCGTCAAACGTCAAATTAAATATTTATTTATCCTCAACTTTTCTCTACCAACTAGTAGTAGAGATAAGTAAGGGTCGATCCCACGAGGGGCGTGGTTTAGATTGTGATAATTCGTATTTCATTAAACTAAAAATATGGGGTTTGAAGATTTGAATTAATCTAAGAAAATTTACTAACAAAACAAATAGCAAGCAAATAATTAACGGAAAATTCAATAATAATAAAGCTCTAGTTCTAGTTCAGTTTCCACCCTCGTTCCACTCATCTAACCAATCACAATATCATAATCCACTCATCTTATTGATTCTAATTAATGAACAAACTAGAATAATCTCTCTAGATTTAATCCAACAACGGCATTAATACCCAGGCAAATAGGCTAATCTAAGCAATAAATACATAAGCTCGGTTTATTTAACTTATGTTGTGTTATCCCTAACGATGCATAATCATTAGTTGTTACCAATGAAATAGAGATTACGATAATTACATGGGAAGCAATCCTATTTCTAACAATAGATAACCAATCTCTAATCTAGGTGATCAAACCAAATTAAGAATTAAACAATCATAAATTAAAAATAGTATAACACAAACAATCGCATATGAAGAACGAAAGATAATATTGCATAAATTAATTAGAACATAATTTCACGAGGGTTTCAACATCCCTAGAACTAGATGATAAGTACTCACTCATGGAGTTAATAAAATAAAAGAAAAGGTTCAGATAAACAAACATAATCCTTGAGAAAATAGGAGAAACGATATGTAGAACATGAATCTTGTGTTTTGGTTCTTCAGTCTTCAAGTTCTCTTGCATATGGATGATTTGGAATGACTTGGGACCTCTATGGAACTCCTTGGAACCCTAGGATATGTTCTATGTCTCTTTGGGATGGAATTAGGTCGGGTTTATATAGGAATCCTCTTTCTTTCTGCGCAAGTTTTCTTCCTAAAATAACTCAACAGCGTCGGCGACGACTGGGCGTCGACCGACGCATGCCAACCCTCGGCGTCGACGTGCTCCACTCGCCTGCATCGACCTGCATGTGCGTCGACCGACGCACCTCTAATCGTCACAATAGAGAGTTCCCTTCGACATGACGTCGACTGACGGACATTGAATCGACGTTACTGCAACTTCTCATCGACTGGGCAACGACCGACGCGTGTATAATCGACGCGACAGAGATGAATTTCTGCCCATCGCGTCGACCGACTCGAACCATCCTCGGCATCGACGCGAGCCATCGATGCAACCTCCTTATTTGCCTATTTTCTTTCGTCGATTCATTGATCCTCGTCTCTCAACTTCCTTGTGGAACATCATTTAATTAATATGGCATCAAATACTGTAAAATAGAGAAGGATTATACAATTGGTGCTCCTCCACTCGTAATAATAAATATTCGAGAAATAAACATATATGAGAATATTAAGCACATAAAAACATAGGAATTAAATCATTAATTATCGTACAATTTCTCGCCTATCAATGATCTTCTCCGTTGGTCATGCAACTTCAAAGATCTATGAATCTCGAATGGCTTCAAGTACTCTACTTTATTGTGTTCTTCTTCCTTTGCTTTGAGTCGTTGCTTGCTGCGTTTCTTCGAAAAGCCGTATGAAAAGAGTATGTCCAAATCTTTTCCTCTTCTTGTTTTAAATAGACAAAAGTCCAATACTTGGTAAACAAGTCTTAATCATAAACTAGGAAACCAAATAAAGTCCTAGACTCCATCTAAGAAACAAATCTAGAGTCCTAATTTATTTTGAGCCCAAGAAAGGCAAACATTAAAAAAGGAAAAGTTGACAAGAATAAAATTCTCAATAAAGTGGGTTGAATAAACTTGTGCATTTTATTTTTCAAGATCAGTTAAACAGTGAAAGAACTTTGTGCTCTTATTTTGAAAGAGTTTATCACAACTTAAATTGATTTGGCTAACCTCCACTTCAGTTATTTAGGAGAGATTCGAGATTCAAAAGTAGTAAGTGGAAGATAATTAAAATTGTTTAAAAAGTAGATCAAAGTAAATACAATCGGGAAAGGTAGTATAAGAATATAGAGGTGATCGAAGGTGTTTGTAATCCTCCATAGTCCTCTATTCGCTGCACTTTTGGAGTAAATCTACTACGTATAGCATTTACAATATACAAGTGATTACAACATCATCTTTTATACTAGAGTTTACCATTCAGTCGTCTAGCTACTTGAAACTCACTCAGAAACTCTTATAGAGATGGTTGTTCCATTCAAGAGTCTTACCAATTTGTCTTGAAAGCAATATGTTCTGCAAACATTGAACACAAGACACAAGGTATTCTTAGTTTAAGCGCATAGTAGAAGAGTGCTTTTTAAATGTTTGTACCCTTAGATTATAGCTCACTCAAGTGAGATTTTGTAACCTTTTTATATCTATAATGAGTTCTACTTGTAAGCATGAATTTCTTCACAGATTCCGAATTTGAAAGAAGCAATACTGCTCTTGTCCAAGGAAAACGATCGTGTTCTTCGAAATATTTTCGGGTTGACACTGAAGTTCCGTGCTTCTAATCCGCATTTATTCAAGTCATTATTTTTGGAAGGATGCCCTTTACATGGTTTATTAAAATAACTAAGATTCTACATTATATGATCTATAAGATTAAAATGTGTGCGAGTGTGCACTGTAGGAACAATAATAGAGTAATTGTAATAAACAGTGCACAACGTGTTAATGTTCAAATAATAAAGACACAACAATAAAAATTAAATGACTCGCAATTATTTAAATATATTTTTTGCTCTTGCAATATAAAAGTCGAATCAAAGACTCTCTCATAACTAAAACAACCCTATACCACCTTTCTCAACTACTTGTTCGGTGATCTCCCATTGTCTTTATGAGCACCTTGGACTCCCTCCAATTACTCACCGATGACCTCTTGCCACCGTAATGTTTATCACATTGAACCCTTTCAAGTGTTGATCATGATATCCCGTCGACTATGGAAACGTTGTGCGAATTGCTGTTTAAACAGTGTCTTTCCTTGAATGGATAAAGCTTGTTGTTAATTGCTCGTAAGAGAGACTCAAGTAAAATATAATATAAAGGGATACATACCCTCCCTATATTTTCTCTCTCTAAAAGTGTGTGTTAACAATATAAGAATAAAAAGTATTTAAAGGTCTCCCTAATTACAAGCAAAGGCTGGTTGAAATGCTAGCATTGGCTGGTTCGACGCTCCTATTAGGTCGAATTTCAAGCGTTGGTTGGTTCGACGCCCTAATTAGGTCGAATTAATAGCATTGACTTGTTCAAAACTCTCATTAGGTCAAATTTCTTGTTAGGTTGTTCGATGCTTCTATTCTGTCGGATTGCTAGCATTGGATGGCTCGACATCCCCAATAGGTCGAGTGTCTACCGTTGCCTGGATCAATGCTCAAATTAAGTTGAATTGCTAGTATTATCTTGTCTGACGCTTACACTAGGTCGAGTATCTAGCATTATCTAGTTCAAAGCTCTCATTAAGTCGGATTGCTAGCATTTTCTTCATCGACACTCTCTTTAGGTCAGTATGCTAGCATTGGCTGGTTCGTCGCTCCCATTAAGTTGGATTGATAGAATTGGATGGTTCGATGCTCACTTTAAGTCAAATGGCTAGCATTGGATAGTTCCACGCTCTGGTTGGTTCGATGCTCCCATTAAGTCGGATTGCTAGCATTACCTAGTTCTACACCCCCACAAGGTTGAGTGACTAGCATTGGAAGGTTCAATGCTCCCATTAGGTTAAAGTTCTAGTATTGGCTTATTCGATGCTCTCATTAGGCCTAATTTCAAGCAATTGTTGGTTTGATGCCCCAATACGGTTGAGTGGTTAGCATTAGCTGGTTTGATGCTCCCATTATGTCGAGTCCCTAACATTAGCCAATTCAACTCTCCTATTAGGTTGGAGTGCTAGGATTGACTAGTTCAACACTCCTATTAGGTCAGATTGCTAACATTAGCTGGTTCGACGCTCCAACTAAGTCAAATTTCTAGTATTGGCTTGTTCGATACTCTTACTAGTATGGATTACTAGCATTGGCTGGCCCAACACTTCCATTAGATCGGAATGCTAGCATTGGATGGTACTGGTTCAACGCTCCCATTAAGTCAGAATGCTAGATTTGGCTACTTCGACACTCGCATTAGGTTGTAATGCTAGCAATGATTGGTTTGCTGCACCAATTAGATTGAACTTCTAGCATTGGCTGGTTCGACCCCCCTATTAGGTTAAATTGTTAGCATTGGCCCTTTTGACTTAACTCAGGAGGAAGAACTGGTAATAGACATAAAACCATCCATTATGGTTCCATATTTGTTCGAAGAAGAATTGATTGAAATTCAGAAAATTAGAAGTTTATAACAGAATCCCAAATAATTTGATTAGGGGTCAGTACACAAATATTTAAGGTCATTTCTTCAAATTGGCAGCTCTAGATTCAGGGGCTCTTGCTATAGCCCTCCGAATAGAACATGGCCATAGGGGGTAAGTTTGATGCTTTAAATAAATTGGATTTCTATCATTCGCAAGTCAAGCTTCTACTAGGTCGGGTGGCTAACATTCCCTAGTTTGAAACTCCCATTAGGTCAAGTTACTAGCATTGATTGGTTTGAGGCTCCCATTAGGTCGTATTGCTAGCATTAGCTGGTTCAAAGTATTGGCTGGTTCGATGCTCTCGTTTGGTTGAATGGATAAGATTAGCAATTTCAACACTCCCATTAGGTCAGATTTCTAGCATTAGCTGGTTTGAAACCCCCATTAGGTTGCAATGCTAGCATTTGCTAGTTCGACGCTCCCATTAAGTCGAATTGCTAGCTTTGGCTGGTTTGACACCCCAAGTAATATGAATTTGTAGCATTTACTTGTTCGAAACTCTCATTGAGTTAAATTACTTGTAGTAGTTGGTTTGACGTTCCCATTAGGTTGGATTGCTATAATTGGTTGGTTCAATATTGTTCCTTATTTTATCCAGTTATTTAGGGCACTTGTATTAGGTGGTTCTTCTCTTGGGGTTTTGTTCCTTATTTTATCCATCCGAGGAGATTTTCATATAGGCCTAACTCCAGATTTTGAATGAAATGCAATTCTACTATTAATTAAAAAAAAAAAAGCAACTCTAAATCCTTTATGTGAACTAGTTTTTTTAATTGATTTAAGATTATGTTGTTTTTGTAGACTTAACCATAAGTCATCTATCTTTATTACTTCTAAGTATTTCAGGTGTGTCGTTCTGGATCTGGAATGGGAACACTTCTGATCAGCAAGATCAGAGAAGAATACCGGGACCATATGATGCTCACTTTATCCATCTTTCCATCCCCTAATGTCTCAAACACTATTGTCAAGCCCTACAATGCCACCCTCTCTATTCACCAGCTCGTCGAGAACGTCGATGAGTGTATGGTGTTGGATAACGAAGCTCTCTACTACATTTGCTTCTGAACCCTTAAACTCACCATACCAAGTTGTAAGCTACTAAAATATTATTTGTCAATTATTTCTTAACTAAAGTATTATACCACATGATTTTGCACGTGCTGGATAAGTATTTGCATATTATAATCACTGGGATTCTTGTTAATTTTTACTAGTTGTTTTCTTGTTGGATATATGTTGTTTTTATTAGGTATATATTGGGGTCATGTGCCATGTGGAACTTTCATTTTAATTAAATAATTGATTAATATTAATATTTATTATTATTATTATTGCTATTAATAATAATAATAATAATAATAATAATTATTATTATTATTATTATTATTATTATTATTATTATTATTATTATTATTATTATTATCATTCATTGCCCAATTAGAGGTCTCAACCACCTGGTCTCCGCCACCATGAGCGGTGTCACCTGCTACCTCTGGAAAGTATTACAAATTACTTGAGATGGGTTTATAGAATTGAACATGGATTTACTAGTGAAATATAAATAATGTTATGATAATGATGTGAATGGTTTGTGATTCGAACTTTTCGTACCTACTTTTTAAATATAAGTTTTTCAAGTTTAAAAAGTTCGCTCGCAAGAGTACGAGTTCACTTGTAGGTTGGCAAGTTGAACCGAGTCGAATCTCTCGAGGAAAACTAATCGGAGGCTCTTTTTGTGTTTGTTTTCACGAATAAGAAAATAATGAAAAAGCTAATCTAAACACTTGGAATCAAGACGTGGACTCAAACGACGAACAATAAAATCAAAAGTTTTGAAAAGATTGAAAAAACTGGGGTCTAGGGCTCTATAATCATCTCCGCAACCACTTGGGCATTTCATCGAACACGTTACCTACACGCTAGGGTTGTCAATCCCAACTTGTAGATTAAGTACCCCAAAAACCCAATTGATGGTTTTAAATGATTCTAGGTACTAGACCTGTGAATTTTAGCCAACAATCATCAAGCAATCCATCAACAAAAACTCAAAAAATCCAAGAACCATGAAAAGCTTGAAGAAATATCAATAGGGGGGGGGGGGGGGGGGGGTGTTGATTGGCAATTATTCCATAAGATCAATTAAACTAATAAAGAAAAAGAAATTGTAAACTTACTAGTTAATGGCGAAGAGTAATATCGTTCCAATGAGAAATTAAAATAAGATCCACTAATTAACTATCTAAGGTCTAAAATTAAGAAACTAGAATTTGAAACTGAAAGGTAGAAGAAAGAAGGGCAGCACTCTTGTCAGGCCGGACTAACGGATCATCCGTTAGGCAAAATTTCATACCGCTACATTATAGTACAAAAACCAATACATTATAGTAAAAAGTCGATACATCATAATACAATACAAAAACCAATACATCATAACACGGGTTAGATATTTATGAAAAACCAATACTTTTGAGTAAAGAACCAATATATCATAGTTCAAAAACCAATACATTAGAGTATCGGGTCAAATGGCCTAACGAGTCATTACCCGTTAATCTGGCCTAACGCAAGTCTTTGCCAAGAAAGAAACAAAGAACACTCTTGGGGTTATCAATCCCAAGAGGTTCGAGAAAATAGAGAAAATCCCAGTTGGGCATGTGTGGCATGTTGATGGGCGTCCCCCTCCTTTTATAGGATATGGGTGTATCCTTTTCTCTCACCAAATCTTTCTTCAAAGAGGTATCTTGATTTTATTTCCAATAATAAATCTTCACTTTTAATCCTTCAAAGGAAAGGTCTCTTCTCCCCTTGACTAAGTCTCCTCGTCTGCTTCTAATATAGTTGTATCCTTTTTAAAGGCGTGTTGGAGCTGGGTTTGCTTGTTTTTCGGGCCTAGGACTCAAAATTCCCGAAATTGTACTAACACTGGGTAATCCAGTGTGGGTAACAGACCCAGTGTCGACTGTAGCACTTCAAATCAAGGCCCAATCTCGTTAAAACTCCACTCGTGGGCCCACACTCGACTATCTCCAGACAATAATACTTTAAAATCCCTGAAATAAACATAAAATCAAATATTATAGATCGAATCATGGTAAAATAAGTCGGAGATACATAAATATGAAAATATGCTCAATCTATTCAACGTACACCAAATTTAATAACAAATCCAACCAAAACACGAACCAAATATATCTAAAAATTAAGATAAATTCATGTGAATTAGTTTGTTTTAGGTGATATATTGTACTTGTCTCAACTCGAGTGCCGATGGGAGCACGCTTTTCAGAGGTTATACTGATGGTGTTGTTTGTGTTTAGGGCATTGGTCGTTACAAGAAAGCACATTAAGTTGAGTTGTTACATTGGTTTTTAAGTTTTACTAGATTTCTTGAAGAGGGGAAGGATGTTTCAACTCTCTGTTTGAATGGTTGAGTTATTTCATGACTATTTTAAATTTTGAGTAATTTTATTGGGTACATATTGTGTGTTACTACTGTTAAACCAAAGTTATTTGCTTAAATGTGATCATTGGGTTGTTTATTATATAGTGTTTATTAGGTGGGATGGTATAAATAAATAGACTACTTTCAAAAAAACCTCATGTAACCACATCGGTTCTCAAGAAACCAATGTCATACATTTAACATTAGTTTTTATAGATATTTAATATTGGCTTTTTAATCGATGTCCGAGCCACCGATGTTAAAAATCACATTGGTTCTTGTAAAACTGATGTGAAAATTCACATTGGTTTTTACTAAAAAAAAATCGATGTCAAAATCCATATATTTTCACATCGGTTTTAAAAAAATTGACGTGACTTTTAACAGCGGTAGCTTAGATATTGGTTTAAAAACAGATGTTAAATGTCTAAAAAAACCCGATGTAAAATCCCTTTTTTCTAGTAATGAGCAGTTGTTGGTTTGATGCTTTAATTAGGTAGGGTTGCTAGCGTTAGCTGGTTCGACACCTCCACTGGGTTGGGTTACTACCATTGGCTGGTTTGATGCTCCCATTAGGTCAAATGGTAAGAATTAGCTTGTTCGCCGCTCCCTTTAGGTCGACTAGATAACATTATCTAGTTCAACGCTCCCATTAGGTCGAATTGCTAGGATTAGCTGGTTTGAAACTGCCATTAGGTCAAAGTGCTATCATTTGTTAGTCCAATGCTTCGATTAGGCCGGGTTGCTAGCATTGGCTGGTTCGACCCCCAATTAGGTCGAATTTCTAGCATTGGCTTATTCGATGCTCCCATTAGGTCAAATTGCTTGCATTTGTTGGTTTGATGCTCCCATTAGATTAGATTGCTAGCATTGGCGGGTTCAACACCTCCATTAGGTCGAGTGTCTAGATTGGATAGTTTGATGCTCCAATTAGGTTGAATTGCTAGCACTAGCTTGTGCAACGCCCCTATTAGGTCGAGTGTCTAGCATCGGCTGGTTTGATGCTCCAATCAGGTTGAATTGCTATGATTAACTTGTTCCATGCTCCCATTAGGCTTGATTGCTAGCATTAGTTGGTTTGAAGCTCCCGTCAGGTCGGATTTCTAGCAAATGTTGGTTCAATACCCCAATTAGGTCAAGTTTATCATTGGCTAGTTTGATGCTCCTATTAGGTAAGATTGCTAATAGTAGATGGATCGAATCTCCCATTAGTTTTGATTGCTAGCATTGGCTGGTTCAACGCTCACATTAAGTAAAATTTCTAACATTATCTAGATCGACACTCCCATTATGTCGGATTGCTATCGTTGGCTGATTCAATGCTCCCATTAGGTCTTGCTATCACTTGCTTGTTCGACACCATAATTAGGTCAAATTTCTAGAATTGATTTGTTCAACACTCCCATTAGATCAAATTACTAGCATTGGTTGGTTTGATGCTTCCATTAGATCATATTGATAGAATTAGTTGTTTCGGCACCTCCATTAGGTTGAATGGATGGCATTTGTGAGTTCAACACTCCCATTAGGTTGAGTTACTAGCATTGGCTAGTTTGAAACTCCCATTAGGCTGAAATGCTAGTATTTGCTGATTCGATGCTCCCATTTGGTTGAATCACTAGTAATTACTAGTTTGACACCCCAATTAGGTTAAATTGCCAGCATTACCTTGTTCGATGCTACTATTAGGTCAAATTCTTGCATGGTTTGATGCTCCTATTAGATTGGATTGCTAGAATTGGTTTGTTCGATGCCCCCATTAGGTCGGGTGTCTAGCATTGGCTGGTTTGACCATGTAATTAAGTCAAATTGGTAGCATTGACTTGTTCGGCGCTCCCATTAGGTTGAATTGCTAGCATTGATTGTTACAAACATCCCATTTGGTTGGATTGCTAGCAATTATTGGTTCGACACCCCAGTTAGGTCTAGTGGTTAGCATTGGCTGATTTGATGCACCCACTAGGTAAGATTCCTTGCATTAGATGGATCAAAACTCCCATTAAGTCGGATTGCTAGCATTAGCTACGCTCCTATTAGGTCAAATTACTAGCATTAGCTGGCTCGACACTTCCATTAGGTTGAATTGATAGCATTGATTGCTTCGATGATTCTATTAGGTTGGATTGCTAACAATAGTTAGTTTAACACCCAATTTTGGTCGAGTGGCTAGCATTTGCTAGTTCAATGCTCCCATTAGGTCAGTGTTTGACACTCCCATTATATCAAATTACTAGCATTGGTTGGTTCGATGCTTCCATCAGGTCGAGATGCTAACACTGGTTGGTTTGACACTCCCATTATGTATGAATGTTAGCATTGGCTAGTTCGACACTCTCATTAGGTCGGAATGCTTTCATTAGGTGTTTCAACACTCACATTAGGTCGTATTGCTAGCATTGGCTAGTTCAACATCCCTAATAGGTCGAGTGTCTAGCATTGGCTTATTCGATGCTCTAATTAAGTTAAGTTTCTAGCATTAGCCTGTCTGACGCTCCCACTAGTCGAATTGCTAGCATTAGCTAATTCGAAGCTCTCATTAGGTCGGGCTTCTAGCATTTACTGATTTGATACTTCCTTTAGGTCAATGATAACATTGGCTTGTTCAACGCTCCCATTAGGTCAGATTACTAGCTTTAGATGGTTCAACACTCCCTTTAGGTCGAATGGCTACATCAGATGGTTCCACGCTCCCATTAGATCAAATTACTAGCTTTGTTTGGTAGAAGAATTACCTATTTCTACGCCCCCATGAGTTCAAGTGGCTAGCATTGGAAGGTTAGGTTCTCCCTAGGTTGAATTACTAGCATTGGCTTGTTCGACACTCCCATTAGGTCAGATTGCAAGCAATTATTTGCTTGATGCCCCAATACGGTCGAGTTGTTAGCATTGGCTAGTATGACACTCCCATTAGGTTAGATTGCTAGAATTAGTTGGTTCGACACTCTTATTAGGTCGGATTGCTAGCATTGGCTGGTTGAACGCTTTCATTTGGTCAGATTACTAGCATTTGCTAGTTCGAAGCTCCCAGTACGCCAAATTTCTAGTATTGGCTAGTTCGACACTCTTATTAAGTCAGATTACTAACATTGGTTGTTTTGACACTTCCATCATGCCAGAATGCTAGCATTGGCTAATCGATGCTCCCATTAGGTTGGAACGCTAGCACTGGCTAATTTGACACTCGCATTAGATCGGAATGCTAGCAATTGCTAGTTCGATGCTCGTATTAAGTTGATTTGCTAGCATTGGCTAGTTTGACACCCCTGTTAGGTTGAATTGCTAGCATTAACCCTTTCGACGCTCCCAAAGGTCAAAGTACTAATATTGGTTGGTTCAATGCTTTATTTAAGTCAGATTGCTAGCATTAGCTGGTTCGACGCTTCAACTAGGTCGAGTGGCTAGCATTAGTTGTTTTGATGCTTCATTAGGCTGATTTGAAATCATTGGCTATTTCCATGATCCCATTAGGTTAAATTTCTAGTATTGGTTGGTTCAACGCTCCCATTAGGTCAGAATCTAGCATTAGTTGGTTCGACGACCCCACTGGGTAGAGTGGCAAGTATTAGTTGGTTCGACACTCCCATTAGGTAGAATGAATAACATTAGCTAGTCCAACATTCTCAATAGGTTGAATTGATATGCTGGTTTGAAACTCCCATTAGGTCACAATGCAAACATTTGTTGATTCGATACCCCCATTAGGTTGAATTGTTAGCATTGGCTAGTTCGATGCCCCAATTAGGACGAATTTCTAGACTTGGCTTGTTTGACGCTCCCATTAGGCCAAATTATTTGCATTAGTTGGTTCGACACTCCCATTAGATTGGATTGCTAACATTTGCTCGTTTTACACCCCCATGAGGTCAAGTGTCTAGCATTGGCTAGTTTGAATCTCCAATTAGACTGAATTGCTAGCATTAACTTGTTCGACACTACCATTAGGTAGAATCTCTAGCATTGGCAGGTTTGAATCTCTCAATAGATTGGATTGATAGAAATTATTGGTTCAATGCCCCAATCAGGTTGAGTGGCTAGCATTGGCTGGTTGAAGACTCCCATTAGATAAGATTGGTTACATTAGATAGATCGACCTTCCCATTATTGTCTGGTTCAGCGTTCCCATTAGGTCAGACTGCTAGCATTTGCTAGTTTCAACTCCCCCACTAGGTCGAATTTCTAGCTTTGGCTTGTTGGATGGTCTTATTAGATTGATTTGCTAGCATTGGTTGGTTCGACACTCTTGATTTGTACATATTTGTGTGTGATTTTTGTATGTTTTTATGTTTTATCTTGTGTGCTTTAGTCGGATTTTAGTTGTATTTTATCCCCTTTTTCCTTATTTTGCGTTTTCGTAGCGTTTGTCATCTTTTTAGTATTTTTCGTATTTCTATTTTACTTTTTGTAGATTTTATGTTATTTTAATTTTCTTTATTTTAGGTAATCGATCAAGCCTAAGAACGTTTCCGAGGATCACAATTTGGCTCTATTTGACAAAAACACAACTCGAACCCACGAAGCACAACCATCAATCGATGCCCAGTCGACACGCCACACGCCGCCATCGATGGGGCCATTTTCCAACCTCGGTGGTCAGACCATTTTTAGGCAAAAGGACTATTTTGCCCACGCTTTCAACCCAATAAATACAACCTCTCTTATTGGTAAGAGTTTTTGAACCCCTTAGGGTTTGACGGCGCAATCATGTTCTTCATTTCTCTTCAATTTTCTTCACTTTCTTCATTCAAATTCCAGTTTTTTTAGTTTTTAGTAGGATATAGATTCTGAAGCATTTCTTGGATTTTGGACGTAAGCTTAATCCTGATTCGTTTATTTCCTCGTTTGAACAATGAAACCCGCCATGGTTTGTAAGTAGGCTTTTTATTTCTCCCTTTAATTATTCCAAAATTGTGTTTGCTTTGTTTATGTTTCCTTGTTGGGTTTGTGATGTTCGTGTTTTGGTGGTTAGTTTTATTCAAATTCTCGTGATTTTAAGTGTTTAATTCTTAGAAACTCATTCTTCAAAGCTTATTTCTCCATTGTTGCTTTCTTTCAAGATTTTTATATTTAATCATGTTCGTGTTTATTTTGAGTTTGTATTGCTGGATTTCTTGATGATTTGTGTTTATAGTTCTTGGGTCTAGTGCTTAGATGAGTTTAGAACCGTCAATTGGCATTGTTGGGTGTTTAATTTACAAGTTGAGATTGACAACCCCATAGATTAAGTGTTCGATAAAATGCCAATTGATCGTGGAGATGATTCTAGAGCCCTAGACCCCTGTTTTATTAATCTTTTCAAAGTTCTGATTTTATTTCTCATCATTTAAATCACCGTCTTTGATATTATAACTTTATAAACCAAAACTTGACCCCGTGTTTAGCGTATCTTTTTTGTTGTTTTCTTATTCATAAATCAAACACGAGAATTGCTTCTGATGAATCTTCCTCGAGAGATTCAACTAGAGTCAAGCTTTCCACTTATAATTGCTCCATTCTCTTGCAGACGAACTTTTCTAAAATTGAAAAAGTAAGTGTAAAAAGTTTGATTCAGCTTCCATTTGATATAAATGCTAGAGTTGGCTAGTTCGATGCTCTTATTAGGGCATAATGTTAGCATTTATTGGTTTGACACTCCCATTAGGCTGGAATGCTATCATTTTCTAGTTCAATGCATATATTAGGTCCTATGTCTAGCATTGGCTTGTTCAACATTCCCATTAGGTCAGATTGCTAGCATTTGCTGGTTCGACGCTCCTAGTCTTCTGCCACCATCAACTGACATACAATCAACGTTCATCAACACACACTGTTTTGCCTACTGTCATGAACCAGGGTTTGAGCTCGAGGGATTTGGGAATTAGGGCACAGAATGAGATTGACAATTTGGGAGGAGAATTGGGTTTGAACAAGGAGCAAAAAGATAAGCTGGAAATCGGGTTTGGATCTGCTGCGTTAGATGAAACGGGTATGGGCAGCGGTTGTGGTGCTGGGCTGGAAGCTATTCATAAAGGAGAAGCCCATTCTATTTAATTAAAAGAAAAAGCCCAGCTAGTTAATTAATTGGAGCCCAATTATAGTATATTTTCAATTTACATTTCTAGTTGAGAGAGAGAGAGAGTAGAAATTGTTGCCTTTCTATTTTTTAAGGGACCTTTCAGCATACTGCAATGGTCCCCCCCATATGGGTATTTATGTATGGTGACAGAATGAAGGAAAAAAAGTAATTGCACTCATGATATTTCCTTCCTCCCCAAGTCTCTCTACATTCTCTCCTTTCTCTCTACACTCTATTGCTACTCTTATCTACAATCCAGAAAAGATTTACACAAAATTATAAGAAATAATCTGAATCTTAACAATTGGTACTCAGATCCACTCGATCCCCTACGATGGCTGAAATTAACCGTTTCAAAGATCTTCAAGAGGCCCAAAAAAGCATAGATCAAGTCCTCCAAGCAGAATCTGCAAAAAGAGAAGCATCAGAGATGAAGATGCAAGAACAAATCTCAGTAATCAACACAGAAATGATGAATAAGTTTGATCATCTATCACAAGCTCTGGCATCTATCCAGTTACAGCTGCTTAATGCTGATAGAAGCCCTAAACAGGTGAATGAGGGGTCAATTTTGGGAGATCCAAGACCAGGCTGGTCCTCACCCAGAATAACCCCAAAACAGCAAGTCAATGCTAGCAGAATGCTCCAGGATCACCCTACTGCCCACATAATTACACCCATACCCAAGTTGGAATTTCCCAGATTTGATGGCTCTAACCCCAGGTCATGGATCTTAAAGTGCCAAGGCTATTTCAAGCTTATACCTAATATTCCAGATTCCCAGAAAGTGACCCTAGCAGCTATACATTTTGAAGGGAAAGCTGCCCATTGGTACCAGCTATTTTCTGTTAAACAATTGGACCTCACTTGGTCACAATTTCTGGAAGTGATCTCTGCCAGGTTTGAGGAACTAAAAGAATAAAAAATTATTGCCGAATTTAATAAATTTAAGCATACACATTCATATGGAGACTAT
Organism: Phtheirospermum japonicum; assembly: GCA_014905375.1. Taxonomy (NCBI): domain Eukaryota; kingdom Viridiplantae; phylum Streptophyta; class Magnoliopsida; order Lamiales; family Orobanchaceae; genus Phtheirospermum; species Phtheirospermum japonicum. Next base: position 367,369 of record BMAC01000760.1, read on the forward strand.
GTTGATAAGTTTGAAGAGTTAAGGGCCTGTATGTTGCTGTTGAACAAGGGAACTTATTCTGAGGAGTATTTCATTGCTAGTTTTATCAGTGGCTTAAGTGATGAGTTATAGTCCTTTATGCACATGTTTGAACCAACTTCACTGCAACAAGCCATTGAATTGGGGCAGAGACAACTACACACTTTAGAGGCTTTAACCAAGAGACTCAGGGCACCTGCTAGACCATTTACAACATTTAACCGTAAGAGAGTTGAACCAAGAAGCACTCTTAAGCCACCACAATCCACCATCAAACCCCAGTTTAAACTCCTCACAGCCTCAGAAATGGCTACCAGAAGAGAAAAAGGGCTCTGCTATAATTCTGATGAGCCTTTCTCTAATGGGCATAGGTGCAAGAACATGATATCCTACATGATAATGATTGAATAGGAAGAGATACATTGCCAAGATTCCTCACCTAACAGTGAGTTTTCTGATCAAACAACTCCTGAAGCTATGGAAGAGATCCAGATGTCCATAAACTCGATTGTTGGGGAAGGGGGAACGACCACTATGAGGCTTATTGGTTCAGTAGGAACTGAGAAACTCCACATACTCATTGACACAGGTAGCACCCTCAGTTTTATACAAGAATCTAATGCTCAGAAGTTAAAATGTAAGTTGGATGCTGCTAAGCCCATATTGGCAAAAGTGGCAAATGGACAGAAAATGGTTAGTTCTACTAAGGTTGCAGGCTTCAGATGGAAAATGCAGGGGCACTCTTTTGTTTTCTCCCCCAGAGTTTTAAAAAGTGAAGGTTGTGATTTCATTCTTGGAGGGGACTGGTTGAAATATTGCACACCTATAGAGTTTTATTATGATAACATGACATTCACAGTCAACCTTTTGGACAAAAGAGTGAAGATACAAGCTATGTCTACCCCAATTGAATGTCAGTTGATTTCTGGCCCCACATTGTACAAAATGATACACCAGGATTTCCCTACTCAGGTTCAAGAAATGTATTAGATTAAAGCCAAGCCTAATTACTGAGGACAGGGATAGAGACAGCAGAAAGGAGGATCTGCTATTGGAATTTCAGGATGTTTTTAAAGAACCTCAAGGGCTACCACCTGTAAGGGGAGTGGAGCACCATATTGTGCTCAAAGATGGAAGCAATCCCAAGCATCAATATCCTTATAGAGTGTCACGCAGTCAGAAGGGTGAAATTGAAAGGATTGTAAAGGAATTATTGGAATCTGGAGTGATACAACACATCAACAGCCCTTTTGCATCACCAGTGTTGCTAGTCAAGAAGAAGGACAACTCTTGGAGGATGTGTGTGGACTATAGGTACATAAATAGCCTCACCATAAAACATGACTACCCTATTCCTATCATTGATGAATTGTTGGATGAGCTACAAGGGGCTGAATACTTTTCAAAAATCGACTTGAGGTCAGGGTATTTCCAAATACTAATGAGGCCTAAGGATAGGTACCTGACAGCATTTAATACCCATATTGGGCAGTATGAATTTTTGGTAATGCCATTTGGGCTGTGTAATGCACCAGCCACCTTCCAATCATTGATGAACCAGTTTTTTCAACCCATGTTAAGGCAGACAGTTCTAGTGATGACATTCTGATTTACAGCAGAACCAAACAAGAGCACTACCAGTATGTAAGAGCAGTCCTATCCTTACTAAGAGAGCATTCACTCTATGTAAAAAGAAGCAAGTGCCATATTGGGCGAAGACAGATTGAATATTTGGTCTATATCATATCTAAGGAGGGGGTAGCTACTGATCCTAGCAAGATTTATAACATGGTGGACTGGCCAAGACCCACTAATGTCAAGTAACTCAGAGGGTTTCTTGGACTCACAGGCTATTATAGAAGGTTTGTACAAGGGTATGGGCTGTTGAGCAAACCACTTACCAGTTTACTCAAGAAAGGGGGATTCCTATGGTCAGATGAAGCAGAAGAGGCTTTCAACAACCTCAAGGAAGCCATGAGTACAACTCCTGTACCCTTCCAGATTTTTCCAAACCTTTTGTTCTTGAGATAGATGCAAGTGGCATTGGATTGGGAGCTGTTCTTATGCAGGATGGAAGGCTTATATCTTACATGATCAAGGCTTTGTGTATGAAAAATCAGGGTTTTCCATATATGAGAAGGAATTTATGGCAATGTTAATGGCCATTCAGAAATGGAGGCACTACTTGCAAGGATATAAGTTCATCATAAAAACTGATCAGCAGGCATTAAAACACCTATTGGACCAGAGGATTATGAATCCTATAGGGTTAAATTACGAGATTCAGTACAAAAAGGGGACAGAAAACAAGGTGGCAGATGCTCTTTCAAGGAAAGAATACCCTGTTTCAACCTGCTATGGAACCTCCACTGTCACTCCATCTTGGGTGCAACAAGTATCTGATAGCTATTCAGATGACTCATTCTTCACCAAGATTCTGACAGCCAAATCCCTAGACTCACAGGCATATCCTGAGTTTGAATTACAAGGGGAAATCATAAAGTACAAGGGGAGAATAGGGGTGGGAAAGGATATTACACTCAGACACACTATCTTGTCTGAGATGCATAACTCAGCTTATGGGGGACACTCTGGCATTTTGGATACTTATAAGAGGATCAGTAGGGTGTTCTACTAGCCCCTCATGAAGAAAGAGGTAGAAGAGTGGGTGAAACACTATGAGGTGTGTGCTAAGAGCAAAGTGGAAAATGGGCCCTACCCAGGTTTGTTGCAACCCCTTCCTATTCCCAAACAAGCCTGAACACACATATCAATGGACTTTATTGAGGGATTGCCTAAATCAGCAGGGAAAGATGTAATCCTAGTGGTGATAGATAGATTCACCAAGTATGGCCATTTCATAGCCCTATCACATCCCTTCACTGCCCATACAGTTGCTAAGCTATTTTTGGATTCTGTTTACAAGCTACATGGGCAGCCATTAAACATTGTTACTGACAGGGATAAGATCTTCACTAGTTAAACTGTACATCAGCCTACCATCCTCAATCAGATGGCCAAACTGAAAGGCTGAATCAATGTCTGGAGAACTACCTGAGGTGTATGGTGCAGTAAAATCCTAAGAGTTGAGCTAAATGGTTGACCTTGGTAGAATTCTGGTATAACACTAACCACCACACAAGCCTAAACACTACCCCTTTTAAAGCCCTCTATGGCTACCAACCCCCTTCCACATTCTTGGAAACACATATCCTGACACAACATTAGGACACAGATGAATTCATTCAACAAAGGCAACAATTGACTCAAGAACTCAAACAAAACTTACAACAAGCTCAACAACGAATGAAATTCTTTGCAGATAAAAAGAGAGCAGAAAGACAGTTTGAGGTAGGGGATTGGGTTTATTTGAAATTACAACCTTTCAAGCAGAATTCAGTGGTACTCAGAAAAAACCTCAAGCTATCAGCAAGATACTAAGGACCATACCAAATCACTGAAAAGATTGGAGAGGTGGCTTACCGATTGCAACTTCCAGATTGAGCCCGGATTCACCCCGTTTTCCACGTGTCGCTCCTGAAGAAAAAACTTAGCCTCACGCTACAAACACAACCAACTCAAGACCTCCCTCTCACTGATGATGATGGCGAATTCCTGATAACACCAAACGAATCGATTGGTTAGAGGGTGGTTCGCCAGAGAAAGGAAATGGTACAAAAATTTCTAATTACATGGTGCAACAATGGAATTGAATACTCAAGTTGGGAGGATGAGAAGTACTTTCGTAGATGTTTCCCCAAGTTCGATCCTTTGGGACAAGGATCTCAAGAGGGGAGGGGTATTGTCATGAACCAGGGTTTGAGCTCAAGGGATTTGGGAATTAGGGCACATAATGAGATTGCCAATTTGGTAGGAGAATCGGGTTTGAACAAGGAGCAAAAAGATAAGCTGGAAATCGGGTCTGGATCGGCTGCGTTAGATGAAACGGGTATGGGCAGCGGTTGTGGTGCTGGGCTGGAAGCTATTCATAAAGGAGAAGTCCATTCTATTTAATTAAAAGAAAAATCCCAGGTAGTTAATTAATTGGAGCCCAATTATAGTATATTTTCAATTTACATTTCTAGTTGAGAGAGAGAGAGAGTAGAAATTATTGCCTTTCCGTTTTTTAAGGGGCCTTTCAGCATACTGCAATGGTCCCCGCCCCCCCTCTTCTTCTTCTTCTTCTTCAAGAAGAAGAAGATCTTCTTCAAGTTGTTTTGTATGTAATTGTGGTATTTTTTTCGTGCTTTTAATCAGGGTTTAGTGTTGTTTTTAGTAGTTTTGAGTCAAGTTTCATTAAGATATTAGTTTATTTTCTTTGTGCACAATGTTGGTGAAGTTTGTGGGATTCTTAAGTTTTTATGTTTAAAATTCTTATTTTGTAGGTGGCTTACTGAATTAGATTCGCTCCAAGTCGTGCCGGCATACGCCTAGGTTCGAGCTAAGGCATTGAGGCCCAAAATCCGTGCCAAAATGAGAAACCGTGCGAAAAGCATCCCAAATCGACTACAAGTGTCGATCGACTAAAAAGAGGTCTGAATCGACTGCTCGACAAAGGCTAACCCGATTGACAGAAGAGCTGTCGATTGACTGCCTACCTGTTGATCGACTGCAAGGCCAGTTTATCGACCGAGACCAGCCCCAGATCGACTGCTCGACAGAGGCCGAATCACTTGGAAGCAGGGCAGTCGATCGACTGCACCGTAGGAGACTTCAGGGTTTTTGTCGTTTTTAACGATCTTGCCCCGACAAACAACTATATAAACCCCACACCTTGCCCCAAATAAGGAATTCACTCTCCTCCCAACTCTTGCATGTGCTTCGGGTTTATTTTCTCTCTATTTCTGAGATTTATTTTCTCTCTAGGATTTAGATTTAATTTCTCTCTCTAGATCTTAGATTTAATTTCAATCTTTTCCTTGGGTTTATAAGCTCAATAAGAATTCAAGTCATCATTTGGATTTTATTTTGATTGCAATTTCATTCAAACTTTTAGATTTTCTTTTTTAATTCAAGTAAGTTTTTCATTATTTTCTTCTTTGTTCTTCAATTTCAAGCTTGTTTTTCAATTTATACATTTTGCCTTAGCTCTTAGATTTATTATTAGATTTTGTGATTTGGCTATGGAATCTAGGTGAGTGACACACCAAGATCATAGATCGGGTCCTTGATCGTTTTTACTTTGAGTATTTCATAAGCTTTACTTTGGTTTTTATTTTCATGCATAGTTTTATGTTGAATCCTAGATCTACTCTCCGTTTCTAGTTATTTCTCGTGAAGTTTTTAACTTTCACGTCAACTTTTATTGCTCTTTCTATTGGTACTTTCAATTATTGTTAATTTGCATTTTTGAGATTTCATGATCATGCATGCATAGTAGTACTTTATGCTTTCATGCTTGTACCTTGTTGTGTCATTGCTTTTATTTGCTTATTTTCTTTATTGCTTTCAATCTCCATTGAAAATACGCACGAGGCATATGAAATACTTGCATTTACATTCATAGATCATCATAATCTTAGTTTATTTTCGTAATTTTCCATATATTTTTGTTTTCTCTTGATTCCAACAAGCTAAGAACCCATCGATTCATACTAGCAATTAAATTCCGATAATACCAAGCCATGAACCCCTTCTATTTTAAACACCACTAAAAATCTACAAACACAAGCTTCAAAATCCTTCATTGCCATCTTATACATAAAATCTTAAGCTCAATACCTAATTAATTATTGCATTAAGAACTTTGTGTAATGGGGTGGAGATGTGTAATCTCTTATTATGTTTTGGTGATTTTGGAGAATCCTCTTCTCTAGGGTAATTAGCTCTAGTATCTCACTTGCTTGTTTTCTTGTATAATTCATGAATGGTTTGAAACTATTGATTTTCACGTATAACTTGTTGTTTAGATATTGATGTTCTTCTTGTCTAATCCTCATTTTCTCTTCATTGCTTGCTCTTGTTCATTCATGTTGTTTATTTCCTCTTTTGGCAAAGTTTGATAAAGGTGATAGTGAAGTTTTGGGACAAGCAAATGGTTTAGTCAATTTTATGCTTGTAGTTGACTTTGTAATCTAGATTCCTTTCTAGGTTTGTGGATGAATGATAGTACCTTCTTTGACTTATTTGAAGCAGTTTGAATGAATTTTCCCTCTATTGATTTTTGTTAGATTATTGGGCTCTTATTAATGAAGTTCATGATTTTACTAGCTTTATGTTCTTAATTTCTAACTTTCAAACTTTAGTTGTAGTTTCATTTTCCTTAGAATGTTATCGATAACCAACTATATCTGATCGTGTGTTTAATGTAATTGTGTAAAACAAATCTCTTATTCTGATTTCCATTCCTCGTGAAATTTGACTCAAGTCAAACTTCTCACTTACAACTAGTTCGTTCTCTTGTTGTTGAGCTTTAAAATATAGTGCAAAAAGTTTGATTCAAAGGCCATATTAAGTTTCATGTCTTCTTTTCTAATATCCATTAGAATTGCTCTGACATCCTCGTGGTTGTTCATTTGTAAGATCTTGATGCTCCAACATCCATGTAATAGCATTGAGTTGATGTTGAGTCATTTGTAAAATTTGATACTTTGACATACATGTAATAGCATTGAGTTAATGTTGTTGTGATTAATACTGATTCTTTATCTTTTGATTTCCAAAAGAAATTGAAAGTGAAAACTGAAGATGATGAGAGGTTAGTGTTTCTGAATATGCTATTTTGATTTTGAAAATGCTACATGATGTCTTGAGTTTTAGCTATGTATATTGATATGCCTTGAGTTTTACTAGTTGTTCGTTAAAATTTATGTAATTCTTTCGTGAACTTTCTATATGCACATTTGACCTTAATGTGTGGTGGTGTAGTGACTATAATCTACCTTATTAATTATATTGCTTAAGTATCTTGAAGCGACTTGAATTTGGCATTTTAATTAGTTCTGATTAAGTTGCAATTAGGGGTGTAAACGGGTAGGGTAGGGTGAGAGTACAGCCATACCCGTACCCTACCCGCAACTATAATTTACCCTACCCGTACCTACCCTATTACCCGATTTTTGTTATCGGGTAGGGTATGGGTATTTACCCATCGGGTAAACGGGTACCCGAATATATTAATTAAATTAAAATATTGTTTAAATAAGTAATTTTTTTAGTTTTTAATACCAACACTAATTTAGTAATATAAATCATTATATATATATATATATATATCATGGTTTACTATAATTTAGTTGAGTTATTCTATTCATTTAGATTTTCTTTTTTAAGAATTTTAAATTATTCTAAGAGTCATTCAAAAATATTATTAGTTTCTCAAACAACAAAAATTCTCAATATACTATACTAAAATATTTTAAATAAGTTATAATTAGTTATTTGAAACAAAATATGATATATAGTATAAATATAATAAATAATATTTCATAAATTTTGATATTTTATCATAATATGAAACATGATAGCAAGATATACATTTTATAATATTTGAATTAGATATAAATAAATTATGTTAATATATTACATAAAAATAAGTGTGGTAATAAAATATATAAATTGATAAAACTAACTATTATATATATTATATTATTATATTAATATATTTAAATTTATAATATATATTGGGTAGGGTATAATATAGGTAAACGGGTAGAGTACCCACTAATGTACAAATCGGGTAATTGGGTAGAGTAACGGGTACAAACTTCATACCCGTACCTGGCATTGTACCTTGCGGGTACTACCCTCACCCGACCCGTTACCCCAACTTTAGTGTGTTCTACCCTACCCGAATCATCGGGTACCCGACGGGTAAAATTGACAGCCGTAGTTGCAATTAAGTTTATTGTATTATTAATACCATAGGAGTTGTTAATTGTGAACGTACAAGTGATATGAAATTAAGTGTATGAACTTGTGATGTATCTTTTTTTTATATGTGATAAGTATAAGTATAGTAAAGTTTATATATCTCTCCCTTACATGCTTACTCTTCGTTAAAGAGGTTATACACTGATTCAATAATTATGAACAAAATCAAGAATTTTCTTGATTCATACATTTTCTTACAAATTTCATTCTGGTCATGTTAATTGAACTAGCAGATATCTTGCTCACAACAAAATAATGGGTCCCATTCCTGATCTCCTCGTAATCCTCTCTTACCTCAACCCTGGACTTATCATTCAACAAACTTTCTAAAAACCCATCAAGGCTCGAATCTCGTAACTTCCAGTCACTCAACATCTCCCACAACCACCTACAAGGCGGACTTTCCCTCGACGGGTTATTCAACACCATCGACCCATCATCCATATCCTAGAACCCACTTCTGTGGGGCCGCTGTCAATACCAGTTTCAGTAGAGACAAATTAATCTCTCAACCCATCGTGCTTGATCTCGAAATGTTATGTCAAAATACATTGATAAATTTTATTTGGTGGTTTTGTTAAAGGTTAAAGTGATGCACCTCCCTACAAAAATGTTGGAATTTTTCGTATTTGGTAACATGTAATTTAGATGTGAAATGTAATTTTTGATGTTGAATGTAAGTAGGTTGTAAGCTGAAAACATTAGAGATGAGTTCAATGTTATTGTAAGATCTTATTTTGTCTTTCTCATGAAATAATCGACATAATGGATTGAAACCCATCAGTTGTACGTGTTATATTGTATTTCCAAGAATTTCCTTTTATTTGGTTTAATGCAGAATTACGGTCGCTTTTGAACTAATGTGTCACTTTTCCATTGTTGTACTAACAAAATGTCATTTTTGCGCTAAAAAAAATATATCAAGTTTTCACTGAACAATGTCACTTTTACAAATTATATTTCATCAAATATTTAACTTAAAATATAACATTGCCACTTTTAGTTAATAATGTCATATTTGAATTAAAATGTGTATATTTCCCACTTCAAACCGTTACATTTGCACTAAAATGTGTCACTTTTACACATTATAATATAATTAAATATTTAGCTAAAATATAACCTTGTCATTTTTTTCAATTAATATTATCACTTACACACTAAAAAGTGTTACTTTTAAATATTATATTATAATCAACCATTTAAGTTAAAATATAACCAATTAGCAATGTCACTTTTTCCCATACTACTGTCATTTTTGCTCCAAACGTGAAACTTTCGTACTAACAAAAGTAGTAAAACAGAAAACTTAAAAGGGGTCAATGTGACCCATATTATTCACAAACCATAGAAACATCATCCTGCAGCATAGTACAAAATGTATACAAATATTTTAAACTCATTGAAAATCAATAAAGTTCATTCAACCTAGCATGAATTAAATCACTAGTCACACCCATATATATATATATATATATATATATATATATATATATATATATATATATATATATATATATATATATATATATATATATATATATATTGAACTCATTGAAAATTAAGAAAACTCCACCAAATGTATAACTCCCCTTCAAGATCATGAACTCATACAAGCCTATTTCATTGTGCATTGGAGCTGGTAACTCAACCTACTTGATGTTGTGTGATGTGATATCACTTGTGCACCAACATCATGCTCGACAGCTCTCCACTCTCGAAATTGCAATTCATCCCCTCAAGATTGTGAAACTTCAAAACTAGTACCAAAAAACCACTGATGTATGTGGTCTCCTAAATCTTTCACAAGGACATTTCTTATTTATCTTATTGTGTGATGTACGCATTCTCTTAAATCCTTCACAAGAGCCGACAAAGTACTTCTAAAAAATAATTCCATAATCATCTGATTTCGAGGTTGATTTATGAAGTTTGAACCCAAGTGCACGACCATGTTGCCAATACAAGACATGCATATAATTAGTTTTCTTCCTTTGCTAATCCAATAGAGTACCAAATATATATACATAAAGCACAACACATAATAAATGCACTTTTTTATGGGAAAAAATGATAAGTATTAGAAATGAAGATAAGTTGAAAGTGACACATTTTACGCAACAGTACTAGTTTTTACAGAGAAATTGACACTTTCTACCAATAAATCACTATGAATTGCTGAACTAATAGATATGGCTAGTTCTTAGAATGTATAAATTAGTATAGAAAAAAAATTGACACATCTGTAAAGAAAAGTACTAGATTATTTAGAGAAAGTGACGGTTTTAACGACAATGTGTCACACTATAAATTATTAAAATTGTCACATCACAAATTAACACTGCAGAAACCAAGTAAAATAAAGATCAACAATAGTACGGATTAAAAGGTGCCAGTTTTATTAGAGAAAGTGACAATTTTAAAGAGAAAGTGTCACATTACGAACTAATTCAGCAAAACCAAGCATAATAAGGAATTTGTTGCCTTCTTCAGTTATTTCTCTATCATTTTCAGCACTAGAATAAACAACCAGTATATCAGATTTTTCACCTACATCAAAATGACATTATAAAAAAATCATTGAGAAATTGCTCCGAAATCATGACTTCTCACAGTAAAAATATCACTAATTTAGTATATAAATGATATATCTACCTTCCTCTATTAATGAATTGGTTTGATGTTGTTCTCCATTACATGCGATAAAATTGGGATGAGAATGGAAGTTAAGAACAAGCTATTTTTTTGCAGCGCATGGAGGTGTTGGGAGCGGCGGAGGCGTGACGTTAAATCTGTGGAGGGGTTCGTCATTGGATTGACAATGGAGGCATGATGGAGGTGTTGATCTGACTAAGATCCTAGAGTTGGGGTGTTGGTGTCGGAGAGAGAGAACAAAGAATAGTATGATCCGGTGTTAAATAGGCATCAGAGACATGACGAAGGATTTATGGGATTTGGCAACTAAGATTTGTGCAAGGGTTGGGGTTGAGGTAGGGAGAGAGAACAGAGAAGAATGGAAATGAGATGGTTGCAATTTTTCTTTCTTTTATATTGAATTTGATTTGTCGGGGTGGATCAAGAATCATCAATTTTTATTTATAAATACACTACACAAT
>BMAC01000760.1:378694-471247 GCA_014905375.1 Phtheirospermum japonicum
AAGGAAAGGGGGTGTCGTCAAGGGGGGTCGAGTTTCGTTACATGATAATGTATTCGTGTGATTATCACGCTGACACACATGAGACAAACTCGTATTATATATAAACAGGTCTAAAAGCACATTCCTTCTAGTTTAGGATCTGGATGATCAATAAATGATAAAATCGCAAAATTAAATTCAGTCACTATGTTGTACATTTTGGAACACCTTGCAATATACACTTGACACACCGGTTCATTAACTTAAAAAAAAAAAAATGAGAATAGTTTATACTTAAAAAACCTCACTCAAATTTATCAATTTGAACACAAAAAGTTAATAAGTTTTCATGCAAAAGTCTATCAGTTTGACAATATATCTGTCACTACACACATAATTTGGGTGTGTGTAATAATTTGTCAACAAAAATCTTAATGGTCAAAATCGAATCAAAATACCGATCCTACCCAAAGAAGACAAATCAGAGCCCATATCTTGCTGTTGAAGCCCAAATTTATTTGGCCTGTTGAAGCCCTTGAAAACGTTGAAAAGAAATTCCAACACACTGACACTCTCCACAGCACTCCCGCTTTCCACCGCTAAAACCCTAACCCTAAGCCGGATCTCCCTCTTTTTTCTGCAATTCCTCACCGTACAAGTATGGCAAGCACAACAGAACCCACAAATCTGAAAAAAGAAGAGGAAGAGGAGGATGACTCGAAGCCGGCAGCCGATGATGAGGATACTGGGGCCCAGATAGCCCCGATCGTCAACCTCCAAGAAGTTGCTGTTAGTACAGGCGAAGAAAACGAAGATGTTCTCATCGACTTGTCAGTAGCCTCATTCTGGATTTGATTTATATTTCAACGTTTGTTAAAGTATTTTAAGCGGATAATTATTTTAGTTTTGAAATAGATTGATGCTCGGATGATTTTGCGATTGATGCGTCTATGCAAGTGATATTAACTGAATCTATGCGGTTGATGCATTAAAATTGAAATTTGATGTAAATTGTTGTTCTAGGCAATAAACTGTTTCTGTGTATGGGTCTTAAATGAATTGATTCGGTGAATGGGGCATCTTATACACTTATCTATGTTTTTTTATGGTTATTACATATTCATTTGTCCCTTGACTGATGTTTTGTTAATGGATTTTGAATGAATTGATTGCATCGGATGTGGGTTGTTTGGCTTTTATAGTTTGCTAAATGTTTGTTGTGATGGTGTTTTGGGTTTGGTTAATGATCATCATTTAATTTTGAGTTTTGTGATTGGTAGGAAATCAAAGTTGTATAGATTTGACAAGGAAGGTAACCAATGGAAGGAGAGGGGAGTTGGGACCGTGAAGCTACTCAAGCACAAGGAGACTGGCAAAGTTCGTCTTGTTATGAGGCAGAACAAGACCCTTAAGATCTGCGCCAACCATCTTGGTTAGCATTTCGTATACTTATTTTGGTGTAAATGTACATATGATGAAGAGATATGATGTTCCATTTTCCGTGTTTTAATGCTAAAATTTTGATTCAGGTGTTGGTTTGCAAATCTATGTATATATTGTATTTTTCAATTGAAGATTCATGACATCTGATGATGTAATGGTGTGTTTGGAAGAAATTGAGTTAGTTTTTTTTGTCTTTCTGATTTGTAGTTCTATCGACATTGACGCTTCAAGAGCATCAGGGGAATGAGAAGTCGTGTGTGTGGCATGCTGCTGATTTTTCAGATGAAGAGCTGAAGGAGGAGATGTTTTGTATCCGTTTTGCCTCAGTGGAGAGTGAGTTGATTCTTATCTTTATTTTCCCACGCATGAAGTATTATCGGAATTGTAACAAATTCTGGTTTTTATTTTGATTATCTTCTTTTTAGGATTAGTATATGATTTCATATGTTAAGAAACTTAAAGCAGATGGTTTAACCTGTTTCAGTTAATATTATAATGGCCTTTTGTTTTATTATTCCCTTCCCAAAACTTTTTGTTATTTACATATCATTTCTACTAGTTTAAACTGCCTCACTTTGGAATGCACAATGCTCTTGTAGATTTTATTGTAAATTTAAATGTATTGGACTGGCAGTTGTTTTGTTTAATACTCCTTCCGTCCCACAAAGGTAGGCCGCATTACTTTTTGATTGTCCCATGAAGATAGGCTTGTTACTACATTTAGTAGTAATTAAATTTTAATTTATGCGTATACTCCTATCATTGTGGGACGGATGTGAGTAGTTTGATGAGAGGGTTTACGAAGAAAAATAAGTTGGTGATATGGCGTGTTAAATTTAAGGAAAAAGTGATTTGTGCTTTAATCTTATTATTTGTAATGTCTTGGAGCCTTATTGAATAATTCGCTTTAGTAATAGTTCCCACTTCGATTCTAACATTTTATTATGTAGCAACCTGTATTAAATTTGCACTTTTTTTTATCCTTTCTGTTTATATTAGACTGCAAAGCTTTCAAGGACAAAATTGAAGAAATTACTGAATCTCTGTCAAAGGACAGTGGAGAGAGTAAAGAAGGTAATGCTGCTGCCAGTCTTATCGATAAGTTAACTGTTGGAGGAGAAGGTAAAGAAGAGAAAACAGAAGCCAAAGAAGCAACTTCGTCCTCGGAAGAGAAAAAGGAAAAGTCGGGCGATGACTAGTAAAGCCTTTGGTGTTCTTGTCCGGGTTTTTGTCCACAAGGATCGAGAGGTGTGTTTTGGCAAATTATAGCTCAGTGCCAGATACTATAATCATGAGACGTATCGAGTATTTTGTTATTTTGGTTTGTTAAGTCAGTGTCCTGGTCTCGGTTGGTGCCAATTGGTTTGTTTATAGTTTAAGTGTTTCATCTACTTTTTATATTTCTGATCTCTCGTCGGTTCTTATACTGGTCTTTTGTATTGCAAGAATTTGAAACTTGAAATAGGGTGTTTTGCCTCAGCTCTTAATTGACAATTGTAAGGTCTCTTTTGCTTGTTTTTTTTTAAAGCTTATTTGCATCCTCGTGAAGTTTTCGGATTGTTGACCCTCTATTTGTTTCTATGGGACCCTTGGATGTCCATTTTTATTCTTGAATCCTTGGTCGACTGTGTTTAGTCCTTTGGACCACCTTGATGTGTGACATTTTGGCCCTACTGTGTTGCCGACCAGTCTAGCATTTCCAGAACATATCTTGTGCTGAGATGGTTGACTGGTGGATAATTCCGATATGGTATATAGTGCACATACCATGGTGCATTTGTTTTTTTTTTACGACGGTATATGTATGTTTTGTGCGATGATATGCGTGATGATTTTTTTGTACGACAGTATATGTATGTTTTGTGCGATAATATGCGTGATGAGTATTATATGTGATAAATATATTTGTTGGCAATACGGACAATCATTGCACATAATATATATGTCATTGTATAAAATATGAAATTATTTTTTTATTTCATTATATTGTCTATTTTCTGAAAAAAGATTATGATATTCTCTAGTGTCAAAACACATATAATAACGGGTGTGTTTTCAACGTAGAATTGAGTGAAATCTCAAATTCCATACAATTCTAGGTTATCTTTATAGTAAAATCATGTGAATTTCATTAAATGATGGATTTTAATGAAATTCTATTAAATTTTATGTTAGAAACACAATCACACAATTTCTACCAAATTCTTGTCTCTACCCTCAAAATCTTATAAAATTCATTTTTTCTTATTCATATTAAAATTTAAATAATATATAGTTACACACACACGTGTGTGTAACTATATATTATTTAAATTTTAATATGAATAAAATATATATATATATATATATATATATATATATATATATATATATATATATATATATAGGGTTGGGTTCAAATGAGAACCCGTCAGTATATGTGAACCTAGGGACTCATCTTGACCATTAGATTGAATAATCTTGATGGTTGAGATCATGACATGTCAGCATGGTAATAATGTAAAAAAATAAATTAATTAATTAAAAATGATATTTTGAACATATATCAACGTTTACAAAGAGCACTACATTGTTCTTTAGAAAGCACAATAGATTAAGAAAAAAAAAACATTACGATTGTATACAAAAAGTATCGCAAATTTCGTCTATAAACTGCAAATTCAAAAATTTGAAATGAAATTCAAATTTTCAACAAACCATAACTTTTTCAATTTTTATTCGTTTTGAATGAAATATATATCAAATTAATCACATTCTCAAGATCTAAAATTTAAGATACATATTGCATGTTTTAAAACGTAATATATATATATATATATATATATAATTAAATTAAAAAAACTGGACTGATTTTAGCACTACAGTACTGTGTAAAAAGGACAATGAACCTGGACATATAATTGCACTGTGCAATATTAGATCTAAGGCCAGGATTAGTCCCTAGGTTCACATATAATGACGAGGTTCTCATTTGAACCCAATCATATATATATATATATATATATATATATATATATATATATATATATAGGGGTGGGTTCAAATAGAACCATGTCATTATATGCGAACCTGCGAACTAGTGTTTTTATTATATACCAGCAGTACTTTTACTATACCAACACAGTGCTTTATTAATATTTTCAGCTACATACATCAGTAGTGCTTTTATTAGACAATTTAATGCTTTTAATAATATAAGGAAATACACAAAAAATCTGATCCATCCATTTAATTAGATCTAAGACACATAATTGACCCTAAGTTCACAGATAATGACATGGTTCTTATTTGAACCTAATCATATATATATATGAGAATGGATCCGTAGGTGAGAAATGAGAATGCATCCTGATCAATCATTTTAGTACTTTTTCAGCTTTTACCCGGTGGCAGTTTGGTAATTCTGGACATCCGGTGGCTTTTTGGTAATTACGTGATTTTTCCATTTCACCAACACCCGGTCGCGAACCTTCCCTTTCCCATTTTTCCATTCTCATTTTTTTTGCACAGAACGCTCAATATTGTCTGCGTCTTCGAGTTTTTCCATTTCTCATTTCAATAATTTCTCATTTTCGTTTTCAAATTATCTGCATTCCCTAAAACCACGAAACCCTCGCCATCATCTACCAACTCCTCTCTATTTTTTCAAAATTCCGAAACCCTAGTGTGTACAATCGATGGGACAAACTCCGCAGAAATCTCAATCGAAAAAGAAACTTTCTCCCAACAAGAATGCTGGTACGTAGTTCCTTTTATTTTGTGTGTGAATTTGATGTTTTCGTATGAATTAATATGCCATATGGGTTTTTGGATTATGTGCATTTGTTTTTCCTGCGTTTTTGAGTATTCTGTATTTGATTTACTAAAGGTAATATATGCAGCATCAAGGGTCCCTCTTTTGTTTGAATAGTGATATAACATTCAATTAGTTTTCATTCTAATAAGTTCACTTGACCCAACTGCCGACAGAATCTAACCATATGATCGAATTATGTGCATTTATTTTTCCTGCGTTTTTTGAGTATTCTGGATTTGATTTACTAAAGGTAATAAATGCAGCTTCAAGGGTCCCTCTTTTGTTTGAATTGTGATTTAACATTCAATTAGTTTTCATTCTAATAAGTTCGCTTGACCTAGCTGCCCACAAAATCTAATCATATGATTGAATATAATAGTGGTTTTCTATTATTCTTTCTAACCATATCAGAAACAAGAAGTGCCTATTCCAAATGATATTGCAAATACTCAAGAATCATTTAAATCCAAATAATACGAAACAATTTTTTTTTTCTAGCATTTTAATAGAACTTTGATTACTCAAATTGCTTCTTTTATTTATTGCCATTTAGTTTAATTTTTTTGGGGTAGGGTTTGTGTGAATTGCACAATGCATTAAATACAATTATAATGACGAAGTTCTTAATTTCCTCGTGTGATTTTTGTCATGGAGCTCGAATTTATTCGTAGGGAAGGGTAAGAAGAAGGCAGATATTGCCACGAAGGATAAAGCTGTAGATTCACCAAACAAGAATTTTGGTACTTATTTTTTATTTTTCTTGAATTTGATATTTACGGATTTAGAATTAATGTGGCATATGGGTGTTGGATTATGTGTGATCTGCACATTGATTTAATTACAATTTTAATGTTGAAGTTTATTTTTAAGAATAAGGCAGATAATTCATTTGGTTGTTTTATGCATAAATATACTGAAATGCTTTCTTTAATAATCAACATGTTATTATTAACTGTAAATTCTGTGGTCGGTTTGAGTTAAATTTATGATCCACGTGTCTTTCATCTTAAATGCTCTATTTCTTGGGGTGATAGTTCAATTACTATAACTAGTTTAAAGGAATTTTGGGATGAATATGAGTTTTCTGTGTTCTGTGTACATGCAATATCTCGAATTAATGTGGCATGTGGGTGTTGGATCATGTTTCCTCATGTGATTTTTCTCATGGAATTCAAATGTGTGCATTTGTAGGGAAGGGTAAGAATAAGGCAGATATTGCCACGAAGGGCAAAACTGTATTTCCAATGCAAGAGGTACAAGTACGAACGAAGAAGAAGGCAGATGTTGCCGCGAAGGAGAATCTTATTCCTGATGTTTCTGCTCTCTGGTGTCAAGTCTTCAGGATTCAAGACAGCAGGTTGAATTACAAATGAAGAATAAGGAAGATATTGGCGTGAAGGGTAAAACACCGATATTGGGTTCCTTTTACGTGCCTGTTGCAGGAGAGAATACTGAATTGGTTCCCGAGGCTTCAACGAAAGTAACCAAAGTTCAAAAAACAAACAAGCAAGTTAATAAATTTAGGCATTTGGGTTTTTCTTTTTCTTTTTTTGAGGATATTTTGGATTTTTCTCACCATCGGTTTTTATAAGAAATTATGATATGTACACGGTAGAAAGTGCAAATAAATGTATTATCTGTGCAATTTAAGTTGCACTAATGTGCAAAATCCATTGCATTGAAATGACTTCAAGCTTTTAGGGTGTATATTGTAGCTGTGCAAAGAAATGAACAGTAATGTGCAAAAATATTTCTAGTAATGTGCAAAGAAATGTATAGCATATGCATAGGTGTATTCTCCTTTTATGGTCTTTTTTGATATCTTTTGTGCTTATTTTTTGTAATACATTTTTTTATATGCACATGTGTAATCACAAAGAAGAGGAAGATTGATGTCATTGAATCGAAAAGAAAAGCAAAAAAAACAAGGTGTACAAATTGAAAGCTACAAAACAAGGTATTTTTATTATTATTGCTCTGTAGTCTATATTATACTTTTTTTTATATCTTTTTTTAACTTTATTCTTTAATTGTATTATTTAGTAGCAGATGATGATGAATTTGAGAGCCCTATACCTGCATATGCTGATTGTGCTACCAGTCGAAGCGATGGCCCCAAGTTTGTCTTTCACAATAGGTCATCGCCTGGGGTTTTTGCAAGAGCTTTGTCATCATTAAATGAATGCCAGAGAAAAGATGTTGCAGATATTGGATTTGGTCCTCTTTTGGATTTATCAATAACTTCAATACCAGTAAAGATGGGGTACTGGTTAGTGAAAAATTTCAATCACTTTGATCGCAAGTTGAAGTTATACGATGGGTCAAAGTTTCACATCAAAGAAGATGACGTGTCCTCTGTTTTTGGCTTTCCCCGTGGGAAGATTCCAATCATTAATAAGAAGAAAAGGAAGCATTCAGAACTTGATCAAGAATTCAAGGTTTTTTTTTAGCCTAGTCCTTATGGGATAACCCCAACTAATCTTGCTGTGAAAATGAAGGAATATGTTGACGGTGGCGACTGGTTCAAGAGACACTTTGTTATTTTGCTTGTTAATTGCTTGTTTGAAGCTCAGAGAAATGGAAAAGTTCACACTAATGTATTGTATCTTCTTGACGATCTATCAAATATTAAGGATATGAATTGGTGTGAGTATATGATCGAGTGCTTGGTGAGGACAAAGATGTCTTGGGAGGATAGCGGGGAAAAGTGGTACACAGGACCTCTCCTGTTCTTGATGGTCAGTGTTCTTAACACTAGTGTTGTTTTTATATATAATTAAAATTTTATGCAATAAAAATTTTTAATTATTTTTTTAATATGTAGGTGTTTTATGTGGACAAAGTTGTGTTATCTATACGCAATGTGAAAAGAAGTTTTCCAACTTACAAAGGATGGACCGACATGTTGTTGAAAGATAGAGAAGTTGCGGAGGAGAAAACTGGTGCATTTGGGAGGGGTTTTGTGGATGAAGAAACAGAATCTGAGGTGCTGAAAAATCCAGAAACGATGAATGCTCCTGAAAAAAGAATGAACGGGGAGCAGAGGCGTAGAAGTACTGGAAATAAGAATGCTGGAAACAATGAGGCTGGAAACAGGGAGTCTGTACAGGTATTTGATGTGGTTATTTTTGAATATAGTGGTTATTTTGTGCATGTAACTATGGACTAATGTGCACTTGAGTATGAACTAATGTGCAATTTTATGTGCAAGTATTTTTTTTAATATTTTTGTATATAGTAGTTAGTTGTGCATGTAATTATGAACTAATGTGCACGACTGTATGAACTAATGTGCAACTTGATGTGCATGCATTTTTTTATAGTTTTGTATATAGTGGCTATTTTGTGCATGCAGTTATGAACGAATGTGCACGAGTATATCAAATAATGTGCAATAGGTTCATTATTTTTATGGCTAATGTATATTTATTTCTAAATGTTGTCTATATTAGACTTTTAAATATAAGTATTTTTGAAACATGTTTTTGTTGAGGAATTTGCTACAAAGACCAGGTTGCTTGCATCTACTGGTCTTGAAATACTAGAGATGGTGCAAAGAGCCCCTCAAGTATTATTGGAAGATAAGAAATTCATGAAGATGCAAGATGCGGCACAATCATTTCTTGGCATTTCACAAACGCGAGAGCGTGTCAACAGAAGCCAAGAGAATGTCAACCAAACACAACAGGGCATCAATGAAGAACATGGGGGCATTGACGGAACACAATCTGGCATCGACAAACCAGAAGAGGGTACCAACAAAGCGCAAGAGGGATGCCACAATGCCTCACAAACTTTTGATGACTGGACCGCTGAGACTATCAATGCATGGATGAGATTTTAGAAGCAATTTCAAGGAGGGTGAGTTTCGAAATACCACAACTGCTATGCCTAATTTCAGCTTAGGTATATCTGAAGATGATGAGGATGATAATGAACTTCCACGAGATTGTGTGTAATCAAGAAAATGATGGTTGTCAATCTGAAAAGGCCCCTTCTGCGCATGTTGATGTACAACCAGGACGTGCAACCGTTGATGAGAAGCCAGAGATCATTAACCAGCCTGAGAATGCCACTAAAGTCCCTTCAGCTGCAGAACATGTTCAAGGTGTACAACCTGTTCCAATGAGACGATCTAAGTGATTAACACCAGAGGATGAGCTGTTAGATAGGAGAGAAGTTGCTAGCAAATTGAAATCACCATTCAAGTTAAGGGGAACAAATATATTGAAGAAGTTGGGTGGAAATCAAAAAATGGTTGCAAACTGGGTTTTGAAGAATTCTGCCGCTGAACAGTAAGTTATATTTACTTTTTAGTGTCTTTAATAGTGTTTATAAGATATTTTTACTAGTATATATACGGTTATTATCTATCTTTTTTCTGCATATTTTTTAATGCATGTGTTCTTGTAATACAGGAGTGAAGTTATTTTCAAGAGAAATAGATTTTATGTTTCAAGAGATGTATTACAAAGCTTAAGGGCAGGTTAACAAGTGAATAGTCGTGTATTGAATTTATGGTCTATTTCTTAAATGAAAATAAAAGGTTGAAAGGTTGGGGGTCTCCAAGTAGATTTTTTGCAAGCATTGGCCCTTGTAACAAGGTTAGAAATACTTAATTTATATTTCATATTTTTTCTTTATTATTATACATAATATTCCTTTATACAATTTTACATGTGCAGCTACTTTTTGTTGGTGCTGATAGCAAAGAAAATAAATATCAGATGTTTACTCAGGCCCTGGATGCAGACTTGAAAAGGATGAAAAAGTTTGAAACAAAAGATATATCATTGGCACGTTATTCGATATCATTATACAAATTTTCAATTTAGTTTTTTTAAATATATATATATATATATATATATATATATATATATATATATATATATATATATATATTGCAATTTTTCTTCCCCGTGCACACTGGAAACTACTCTTACGTCATGTGTTTTTCAATCAAGGCAAAGTGATTTGATATACTTGAAAGTACTGCACCAAATGATGTGAATGGAAAAACACATAAAGAATATGCTAATAGTTTGGTAAGACCAATTTTAAAGTATTTACTTAGTGCATCATAATTATATTTTATTGTTTCTGTGTCTTTGTTTCCCTAATAATAAAAATATATAATAAAATGGCTTAGGGGTGTTTTTGGTTTTTTTATTATGAAGCAATTTTTTAATGTGCAAAATAACTCACATTATTGATTCAATGTGTAAAAATTAAAGCATTAATGTGCACACACTGAAACATAAATGTGCACAGATTGAAACATAAATGTGCACACTAAACTGAAGCATAAATATGCACACACTGAAACATAAATATGCATAGATTGAAACATAAATGTGAACAATAATGTGAAATAATGTGCAGACATAATTCTTTAGCATTGTAATTATTTTTTTTCAAATTATTCTCCTTGTTGTTTTTGTCCACATAAAATTATTTTTTATTTATTTTTTGCAGAAGGATGTGTTTTCGAAGTTCTAAGAGGACAAAACATGGCCCACGACGCCAATGTGGTTTCAAAACTTGAACCACACTTTCTCGAGATGCCATGTACAACGGGGGTAGAAAACACGAATTCGGGTGTTTTGACCATGAGACACATGGAGACATACATGGGGGGTGGATTGAAGGGCAACTGGATGTGTGGGATTAAAAGCGGAAATAGAAAACAGGTGAATTGCATCCGTAAGAAGTATTGTCACACCTTGGCATGCGCAGAGATAAGCGATTTGAAGGATGTAAACATGAACATTGCGAAACAATATCTCCCAGTTTACAAGGCAAAGAGACTAGAACGAAAGGCTGAATTGAAGAAGTGATCTGCATGGCGATGAATTTTATTTTTTGTTTGGCTTCTGTAGGAATACTTTTTTAAGTAGAGAAAACTGGAACGGAATGCTTATTTTATTTTTTTTTATGTCTCTTTGTTGTGTAAGAATTCTTTTCTATGTAGAAGAAACTGGAACATAATGTTTATTATGTTTGATGTCTATTTCTGTTGTTCTGTTTGTTCGTAAGTAGAAGAAAATTCTTACGAATGAGAAAAGATGTGTTTTGCATATTAAAATTTTTTAACAGTTGTCCTGGTGAGGGAAAGAGAATATTTAAGTTTCCAAGTTTTTAACTTCAATGGTTGCACTTTTGGTTGTGCATATATTATTGCATTATTTGTGTAAATGATATCATCACAATCCGACCATCGAGTTTGATTTGTCATTAGATCCAAATTAAGCACTGTCGATGTACGATAAGGAAATATGTAAACATATTTAATTAAGGGTAAATTCCCATATACTACCAAAGAATTATACCCATTTACCATTTAATCCATTGATTCTTTGTATTCCTATATAATCCGAATATTTCCCTTTTAATCAAGAATTATATCTGGACTCTCAAAACTACCCCTACACCTTAAAAACCCTAATTAATATATATAATATCCAAATCAGGGTTATTCCCCAATCTTCAATTCTGCCGATCCCTAATTTCCAAAACGTGGAGAAATCCTTCGACTGGGATCAAAACTATCCTTACAATTAATCAAAAATCTGACGACTGGGATTATACGTCTCCGCTGGGCTTCTGGGTTTCTTCTTCGTCAAGACGTGGACCAAGTGTCTTGAGAAATCTGTGATTTTGAAGCAGCCTTTTTACTAGGCAAGAGAACACTGTTACCAGCCTTTTGAAGCAGCCTTCTACATCTTTCATTGAATAGGGCAGCGAGTTCGACATGCTCTCTCAGTTCGATTAGCAGTTGCAATTCCCAAATTTTCATATATAAATATTCACAGCGTATATCATCGCGCGCCTCTCCGTGTAAATATCCGGCCGGGCGGCGTAAGTGGATTGGGATGATTAGATTGGTTGAGACAATCCGGAGAGGCGCAAAATCTCGAAGTCTAATTCTGGCTGAGCAAGTGAGATTTTGTTATGAGCCTAGTAATTAGAATGTTTTGCTGGCATTGTGTAATTAGAATCTTGCCTCGTCTGGGATTGAGTAATCATCATGTGTCTTGTCCGGATTGTGTAATCAGAATGTTTTGTTGGCAGTCAGTAACTTATATTTGTAATTAAACATGGATTAGAAAATTAATGACAGAATGCTGTAAACATTTCAGATGCCAACTAGAAAGGGAAAGCTATTTTTTTTTCTTTTTATTTTTTCTAATTAGAATGAACACAAGGGTGAAGAAGTATGCAATTTATGCAAGGTAGTTTGTAATTTTTCAAAAATTTTATGATGTAGTATGCAGTTTATGAAAGTAGTACCTAATTTCTCAAAAAATTATGCGAAGTAGTATGTAATTCCCCAAAAACTATGCGAAGTAGTGTGTAATTTCCCAAATTTTACACGAGTAGTTCTGAATTTACACGAATAGTCCTAAATTTACATGAGTAGTTCTGAAATTTTACACGAGTAGTTCTGAATTTACACGATTAGTTCTGGATTTTTGAAGAATAGTTCTAAAATTTACATGAGTAGTTCTGAATTTACAAGAGTAGTTCTGAATTTTTGAAGAATAGTTCTGAAATTTACATGAGTAGTTCTGAATTTACATGAGTAGTTTGTCAATTTACACGAGTAGTTGAATTTTACACGAGTAGTTTTGAATTTACACGAGTTGTTCTGAATTTACGTGAGTAGTTGTGAAATTTACACGAGTAATTTCGAATTTACACGAGTAGTTATGAATTTACACGAGTATTTCTGAATGTACATGAGTAGTTCTGAATTTTACACAGGTAGTTCTGAATTTTTGAAAAACAAAATAAAATAGTTATAAAGGATAATTTAGTACTCTTATATAATTTTTGGATTAAATAGGAAGTTGATATTTCAATGGCCTATTTGAGAAAAAACATTTCACTAATGGTTTATATGGGAATTGACCCATTAATTAATTAAGCTCTGCCAAACCAAAGCTTAGAAAACGCCAAAAAGGTCTTATTTCTGAATCTCAGACAAAACTATATTTCAATTAATTTGTACGAAAAGCCCAAAAGGCCATCACCTAAAATAGGAATTCTTTAAATACCACTGTGCATAATTTATTATACTATTGTGCAAAATTGATTGATCTGTTGTGCAGAAAGTCATACTTGTTTGTGCACAACCTACTTCGAAAAATTAAGAGTAATAAATATAAGAAAATAATATGAAGGGTCTTCAACTCGGCAAGAAAACGCCAAAAAGGTCTTATTTCTGAATTTCAGACAAAACTATATTTCAATTAATTTGTACAAAAACCCAAAAAGGCCATCACCTAAAATAGGAATTCATTAAATACCACTGTGCACAATTTATTACACTATTGTGCAAAATTGATTGATCTGTTGTGCAGGAAGTCATACTTGTTTGTGCACAACCTACTTCGAAAAATTAAGAGTAATAAAAATAAGAAAATAATATGAAGGGTCTTCAACTCTGCCAACTGCTCCTCTTTTTTGCTTTATTTCTCAAATCACCTGCAAGTTATAATTTTTGTGCAAATAAGTATGTATAACTTTTAGAGATGAAAAGAAAAAAAGGAAAACTAAAAATACAATTGTGCATTTTTTGTCATTGACTATTACTATGTACAACCTGTTGTTTTCTCTTTGGACAAGTTCTCGTATTATGCCCGGCCCTTTCACCACAAGTCTTGCACACCCTTTGTTTTTCCTTCTTCTGCTTCTCATCAATCGACTTTTCTTGGTCTATTTTTTTTTCTTTTCCCACCCCCTTTATTTTTCGATTGCATAGGAGGACGAATAGCAATTTCAACAGGTGCAGTTCCACAAAAAGTTTCAATTCTCTGTTTTTTACTTGCGGTAGATGAAGCGTCTTGTTGCTCAACTGTAAGTTTCTCCTTTTGTTCATTGATAACCTTTGAAAACTCAACAAGGAGCTTTGTCCTCGTCTCAGCCAGTGTTACTCATAAGTGTATATCAGACCACAATTTGTTAAGTAGCAACTTTCTTTCATCGATTTTTGCAGATTGCTCGATAATGACATCATTGATGTGAAACATTGGATTTAGAGTTGCGTTCTTAGTCCAACGGGAAAGGACAAATTTTTGTGGGATAACATCCATGTTTAAGTCCTTAAAGACAACAAAAATGTGTCTGCAGAGCCACCCAAATCTTTCAAAATTTTTGCAAGAGCACATAGAACAACTACCATCATATTTGTGCACTACTGTAAACACCTTACCATTATCTTGAATGTCGCACTCAACATTTCCATCATTGTCACTAACACGTAAAACTCTACAACTAAAACATGCTGCACAGATTTCATTATGCACTTCAATAAATATAATGTCTGTGTACACAGAGCGTGCATTCTTCTCCAAAGCTAATGGCGTCTTTAGATCAGCAAAATATGACTCACACACACTTTTTAAACTCGATGACGTGTCTCTCTGTGAATCCATAGCACTGTCGAAATGCATGAAAAACCCGACTAAATTGTCCTGGTGATTTGTAAAATTTCCAAACCAGTAGTTCTCACTTTCTGATCTAGATGTAGTTCTCAGCAATCCGATCATAGAAACATCCTTAAAAAATGCAGGGATCCACTGTTCGCGTATTTTGAATAAATCACGAAACCACCTGTGATCTACTAAATTAAAGTCTTCCATAATCCCATTCCATTTTTCTTCAAATTCCTTAGGCTCTATGTATTCATTACAAACGATATCTTTAAGCCTTTTATTGAAATTTTCATCACTACTTAAAACAGGCCCAACTTTTTCACTCGCCTTCATCATGATGTGCCACATACAATATCGATGTATTGTAGTCTCGAACACCTTCGAAAATGCAATTGCAATTGAGGGATCTTGGTCAGTAATGATGTATCCTGGCTCATGCACCATTGCCTTTTTGAATTATTTGAGGATCTATACATAAGAATCAACATCTTCAGTAGCTATCAACGCAGTAGCAAATATGACACATTTTTTGTGGTTGTCAATCCTTGTGAAAGGTGCAAACACCATATTGTACCTGTAGTAGAAGAGATTTTTATTGATTTAATGTGTAAAAATTAATGCATTAATGTGCACACACTGAAATATAAATGTGCACAGACTAAAAACATAAATGTGTACACACTGAATTGGAACATAAATGTGCACACACTGAAACATGAAGGTGCAAAGATTGAAACATAAATGTGCACAGACTAAAGCATAAATGTGCACACACTCAACTGAAACATAAATGTGCACACACTGAAATATGAATGTGCACACACTGAAGCATGAATGTGCACAAGCTATTATTTGTGACATTAATGAATTATTTATGAAAATAATGAAATATAAATGTTTTCAGAAAAATGAATATGTACTTGTTAGTTCTGTACGTTGCATCAAATGACACCACATCACCAAACACGACAAGGTTTTTTTCTAGTAATGGGATCAGCCCAGAAAATTTTCTTTAGCCGATCATACTCATCAAGTTCACAGTCAAAGTAGAACGCTGAACTGATTTCTTTTCTTTTATAACACTTGTCAATAACCAACTGTGCATCAGCCCCCGAAATATATGCTAACAAGTCTCTTTTGTAGTTTTTGAAATTGACACTAATAGCACCGATATTCTGGTAGCCTCCAATAATTTGTTTGTACAATCTAAAAGACTTCAGTGGACCAATGTTTGCCCTTATACAATTCAACACAAAACTCTCATGTCCGACATTTATTGCTCGATCTTCTTTTAAGAATGGTAAGCACTCTTTAGAAGCCAATGGATTGTGATGTCTCTCTTCAAACAAATGGAATAAGTATCCGCTATTCCCATCCAATCTCAATACGAACCTAGCTTTGCACCTAACTCTATTTGTTACCCGACGCCTAATTTGATGTTCAACAACTACTGGGGTTGCTGCTCTTTTTGGTGTGAGGGATACACTTGTTGTGGTTGCCATTTTTGCTCCAGGTGGGTTTCTCTTACTCTCGTTCTTGTAGCCTTGTTTTGAGCACAGTAGATACTTCCAAAAAACTACACCATCATCTGATTTTAATTTTTTGCTATGACGGATGTCAAAACCAACCTCCTTGGCATAAAAATTGTAAAACTTTATAGCTTCACTCAAGCTTTTGAATTTCTGATTAACATACGGTTTAATTGAATCTTCACATATCGGAACCCAATATTTTGTAGAGCTTTTGTGATCCAAACGTTAGTTCGCTTCAAAATAAAATCATGCTTCCTATAAGTACGCTCAAAAGCACTCAAGTATTTCTGCATGGGACGTGTATACACTCAAATCATACAATTACATGCACAATAAATAAGCACCGAAAATCAATCTCTCCTCAATCGCAAATTAAGTGTGTTGTCAAAATTAAGAATCAGAAAAAGTCTTTACGGATTGTAGTGTAAGGCTCTTTGGACGGGTGTGGAATATATAAGTCGTGTGGCTAACTCATGATCAAACATGATCAATAACTCACTCAACCTAACCTAAATACGAAGCAATAACTTTACCTCGTTCAAAAATAAAACCTCACTTAACACTCATAACGTAGCCTTTCAAACATAGGCTATTCCTCAACTCAAAACTCGTAACCGACTGAAAGCTCAAACCACTTAAGTACAATTGAAACTTATAGCATGCTTCTTACACAACTCTTGCCTTCTAAACATTAGGCTTCATAAAATAAACAATAAAATTCAAGCCTTTATAAGTGCGTAGGCAATTACTAGCACCAGACCCACCATCTTTCTTATCATTTTTTTTTTATTTTTCCCCCATTTATTCTTTTTATGGGGCTTCTCTCTTTTTTTTATTTAATTATTATTTCTTTTTAGATGGTGGTCCTACAAAAATTCATAAAAATCATAAATTCCTAACAAAAATTCCAAGACTCAAATAAACAATAAAAATACGAACTCCTACCCCACGCTTTTAATGGGTTGTAGGGATCGTCTCAACAACACTCATGGCTAAAGGCATGGATTATTTGGCTATGATTGGCTCATTCGAAATTCATAGTGGCTAAAAATATATGGATATGGCCGGAATAGGGTTTTATATGCGCCTTAACTTCATTTCCAAAGTCAACTACACAGCGGTATCAAAGAGATATCAAGACTGAAACTTATTCACGTACATACAATGATGATAAACACTCAGGCTACTCGCTGGCTTTTTGCATGAAATTTTTTGAATTGACGCTGCCTTTAAGGTTTTGTGAAACCAATTTCGTCCAAGTACCATTTTACAATATATAAATAATAATTTTGAAAAATTATGCACTTATGCACGCTCAAAGATGAAAACAAATAATCATACTTAGTCAACTTCGACAGGCATGTCATACAAACACAATTAAGCGTAAAAATAGCAATTAATCACATTTAAGCATATAATTATTATAGGCCAAGTATCAAATAAAATTACACAATTAATCAATACAAATCACACTCGACCACCACCCTCTCTAAAAATTCCGGCAATCTCCTGATTGCCTCAAATACATCCAAAAATCAAAAAGAGGAAGGAAAAAGAAAACATCCCTAAAATATTAGTAGCCGAGCCGCCACTCGTGATTTGTGTAATTGGTCACTTCTTCCACGTGCGCGATATGAATTGCCCTAAAAGAAAAATAAAACAATCAAAAACAAAGAAAATAACAATATTTTTGGATTTTATATTTTCCATTTTTTTTAAATAAAGCATAAATAATAAAAATAAAGATACAAGATTTAGAACTCGCGGGACTCATCCTCCTCATTGGGGTTCTCGTCGACATCCATGCTCGGTGTGGGGTATGCCGCCTCAAACCTCTCCTCAAGTTTCGAAATGCGAGCTCGCATCTTCTTTAAACTCCGACGAATTTGGTCGTGGTTCGCATCAATCTTCTCGTCGATGATTTGGAGCTTATCGAACATCTTCACTTGAAATGCCCAGTTTTCAATGGGCAGAATCAACGCTTATGATATAGTCACCTTCTATACAAATATGCTAGATTGAAGCAGCAAAATGGACGAGTTGTTGAAGATAGCGATGTTGAAAGCGGGTTGCACTAAAGAACGGTGATAAGTCATTGATGGCCCAAGCTAAATAATTCTTTATAAAATTCTTATACACTATGCAATAACTGCATTAAACAAGGCAATGGTTTATGATAATGTGTTTGGGGGATGCATTTTGGTAAAATATGAAACAAGCATGAAACTTGTTAGAAACAATTTATGTGTCTGGCTTCATGGGGGTTTATTTTCCAGAAAAAGTTCATTCATTTAAACAATATGTTATTCTTTTTTGTTATCAATGGTGTAATGATGTTTTTCATTTTTCACTTCTAGTAGTTTGTAATTTTATTTCTTTGTTATTATCTCTCCTTTTGTGCTTGTCGTTTTCTAAGTTGATGTATAGTTGCAAAAAAAAAAAAAAATTATGGTGTAGAAACAAAGTTGAAACATTGTAGAAGTACAACACAAGTATAAAGAAATATTCACTTTCTCTATCATTAGGGTATAGAAATAAGCGCGAAAAAAACTAGAAACAATGTAAAAATACAAAATAACATTAAAGTTGTATGCCTCACTTTTTTCATTGAGTAAGTTATTAAGAGAATAATTCATGTTTTGATAGGGTTCATAGAGTTTAAGAAAATACTAAGGTAAACATGAACAATAAAAATATAGTGATAAATAGAGTTAATGATTTGACTTTTCCAAGTAATTCTTGGGGCTAATTAATCATTTTCCACTCAATTTTTGTAAAAACTAATCTCGGTTGGTGGAGTAGTGTACTTTTATAAAAATAAATAAGATATGTATGAAAAATAACATTAGTATATTATGCTTTTCTTTTTTATTAATTAAGTTATTGTAAGAATAATATATGTTTTGATAGGGTCCACCGTCCCAAATACTAGGATATAAAAACAAGTAGGAAACAGGCTGAAAACAGACTGGGATTACGCAAGAAATATATCACATGCTTTGATATGGTTCACTTTTCCAATTTTTAGAGTATATAAATAAGAAGGAAACGGACTGGAAACACCCCAAAAACATATCACATTAAGTAGAAAATAAACTGGAAACACACAAGAAACAAATATAAATACAATCAAAGCTAATGCCCCAATTAGAAAATTCAATTCATACTTGAAACAATACAGAAGAAAATAACATTGATAACTTGAAATAATTCAGAAATAAAGTGGGAGCATAAGTGTAGTATGTGTTCACAAGTGCAACATATATGAATCAGTCAAGAAACAACCATGTAACTAGTATGTAACTAACTATGAAATACATACTTTTGGGGGTGCATTCCTGCAAGTCTTCTTATTATGACTTGTCTTATCACACTTCCCACAATTCATTTTCAAATGTTTCTCCCATGCCACCTTGTACCTCATTTTCTTCGGTCATCTAGGTTTTGACATGCCGACTAGAAGAAGAACCACCATATATTTAATTTCATTAAGTAGCATTCAAGTGGCTTCATGCCCAATTGGATAAGTCGTTTCGAAATAAGTTATAATTATTATTTCTTTCATGTAGTAATTTGAAGGGTTAATTATTTTCCCCCCCCCCCCCAAATTATTGCATTTTTCACAGTTTACCATAACAAACTATTATTTGTAACAAACCGCCATATGAACAATGCGTGATTTGCAGTTTGCCCCCTATACTGGGTTTTTTTTGGTTTTGTGACCAAAATCGGATGATACGGCACAACCAAATCGTGCCACGTCATCCGGTTTTGATTACAAAACCACAAACATTCCGGTCCAGGGGCCAAACTTCAAATCACGCATAGTTTGTATGGCGGTTTGTCCCAAATAATAGTTTGTATGGTAAACCGTGAAAAACGCAATAGTTTAGGGGTCAAAAAATAATTATCCTTAATTTGAATAGTAGATGTAATGATCCAGATTCATTTATATTAATACTACTATATAATGAGGACAAGGGATCTCATCCATTTGAAATATGTTACATGTCCAAAACCTTTTTTTTTCCAAAGCGACATGAAACACCTTAACATCTTCAGTGACTTTGAATATCTATTCACTTGCTATATATGTAGAAACATAAAAGAAACACCCGTGCGACCATGCACTCCTGTCGGCCTCAGTGCACAACACCCATGCGCCTTCGAAGCTGGCCAGACCCACCAGTCAACCAGGCACTCCCACCGGCCTCACCGCACGCAACACTTTTGTGACTTCGGAGCCAACCTGGCCCACAAGACGACTAGGGCATAGCCGGCTGAGTAGAGCATTTAATGCCCGGGGTCTATGCGCCGGCCTCAGCATGCGGCACACCCGACGCCCATGGGCCAACCAGGACACAACCACCCGAGCAGCATGCGCAACGCCCGGTGCCTACATGCTAACCGCAGCGCATGGTATGCCATGTTCCAATGGGCCGACTAGGGCACAGCCGGCTGAGTAGCGCACGCAATGCATGGTGCCTACGCACTGACTCTATCACATGGCACACCTGGTATCCACGGGCCAACTAGGGTGCAGCCGTCCGATCAGCGCACGCAACACCCACGCGCCTATGGGGCTGACCAGGCACACCAGTCGACCTCAGCACGTGCAACACCCGCGCTCCTTTGGAACCACCAGGCACTCCCGCCGGCCTCAGCCAGCACAACACCTGTGCGCCTTCAAAGATTACGAGGCCATCCAATCGACCAGGCACTCCCGCCGGCCTCACCGCACACAACACTTGTGTTCCTTCAGAGCCGACCAGGCCAACCAGGCACTCTCGCCAGCCTCAACGCGTGCAACACTCGATCGCCTTCAGAGTCGACCAGGACCACTGGCGGACCAGGAACTCCGACCAACCTCAACACGCACAACACCCATGTGCCTTCGGAGCCGACCAGGCCCACTGGTCGACCAGGTACATTGGTCGGCCTCAATGCGCGCAACACCAGCACGCCTTCGGGGCTGAACAGACCCACCGGTTAACCATGCACATTGGTCGACATTAGCACGCGTGTACCCGGTGCTTACGGGTCGACCTCAATGTGCGCGTGCATGGTGCTTATGGGTCGACCTTAGCGCACACGTGACCAGTGCTTACGGGGTGACTAGGGGCCACCGATCGACCACATTACGGTAGTTGACCAGGATGATTATTGCCCAACTGAGAAAGGTCTCATGTGTGGACCATCCGAATCAAATGGACACTCAAAGGAAAGATCAAATCAACTCACCCCTCGTCTCTACCCGGGGGAAGGCTCAGAAGATAAAAATAATCCAGCCAAGACTAATTGACCATGAGAAAAGGTTGGCTTGGCTCCACGGGGAAATGAGGACGACTTTGAGGCGGAGGAAAAGATGTAATCAAGGTTAACTACCCTAATTCAAAAAAAGACTAATGGCCAATGCAGTAACGCCATATGTCCAATTAGGGTTAGGGTTTTGGTTAGCTTTTTCATCAAGTCGGTGACCACTAAGATGGTGACACGTGTCCAATTAGGGTTTGGAAGGAGAATTAACACATGTAAAGAGGATCCGTTCAAGGACGATCCGACTTGAATTTCAGGAATAAAAGTTATGCACTTTCTACTACTCATTATTTACTTATTTTGCTACTGATCTCCGTATTTTTCATATTATATTTGCTTAGGCTACTCTTACCTTAAACAAATGGCGCTAGACGAAGGTTCCTTGTGATCTGCAGTTCCAACCGCTCAATCAGCTCTTTCGATTTTATTTTCTATTTTTTGTGTCTGATTTCTATTATTTTCATGAGAAGTTGACCGTCATCCCTCATTGTGGTTGAGGTTTGTAAGAAAAATGGGAAGGGATTTTTGATTTCTATTATTTTCATGAGAAGTTGATCGTCATCCCTCATTGTGGTTGAGGTTTGTAAAATAATGGGAAGGGATTTTCGAACCTGTTTGTCACCATGAGCCCTTCGGAAAGTTCAAGAAGAAAGCTTTTAAAAGAAGACCAGGAAAAGACTGTCCAATAGGGTCCAAACGAGCTTGATACGGATCAGGTGCGATCATTCATGCATCACCCCGCCTTTGCTAAAGAATTTAAAGAAATGATGAGGAAAGCCTCAAATCAATCCTGACACAGGAAGGTATGGTTGGCAACCACAAGAATGCCGACCTCTTGGAGGGGTATTCGGAATCGGACCCAACTCGAGATGTAGCTAGGAAAAATGGAAAAAGAAATTTGGATGAAGAATCCGATCTAAATGCCTAAAGTAAGCTCGATCGACCTCCCATTGCACGACATATCACATTCTCCTCACTGCAAAATGTTTTTGCTCGACTCAGAAATCCAGTCGGCAAGGCTCTGGAAGACCTCCCCACGAGGTTAGTCAATCGCAGAAGCAATGCTAATATAAGCACGCCCCCACAATGAAAACTAATGAAGAATCACCCGAGCTGCAATATCTGAAGTGACGAATAGCCAAGCTAGAGGCTAAGCAAAGTGCTCCTCTGATCCAAAACACTTTCCCAATGTTGCGGCCGACCATGATCAGCTCGGCCTACAATGACGAGTCCCTTTTGTCTATCCAGCTCCTTTAAGAATCACTGTGTGGTAAATTGAAAATCCTTCCTATTGCACTCTACAGAGGAAATAGTGACCCTAATTCACATTTAAGCCACTATCATAATTACATGGACATGCTCGACGCGTCAGACACGTACCGATGTCACATGTTCTCCATGACATTAGACAAAGCTCCATTAAGGTGGTATTGGTCGTTACCACACCATTCGATCTGCTCCTGGCCACAATTGAGATCCTCATTTCGAGAGCACTTCATGGTCAACAAGGCCACGGTTGCACCTAAAAGAGCCATCTCCACCATCATGCAATAGTCGAACAAATCTTCAAAGAGCTACATAGCTCAGTTCACAAAATAGGTCTTGGAGTCTCAGCCATGTGGGGACGAAGCCCTGCTCATTTCGGCTCATAATGGATTATCCGACAACTCTTTTCTCAAATGGATAAATAACCAGCAAGATCCTCAAGCTCTCTAAGATTTCCTAGCTTTGGCCACATCCCAACTCGTAGCTAAACAGAACATAGCTGCCCCGATCATATCATTACCACAGAATCACAAGCCTACTCGACAAAATGACAAGAACTTGAGCTCTCAAACGACTATGAAGAAACTTCTGTAAGAAAAACATACCAACCTCTTAGCCGAATATAATGAGGCCTACTCATTAGTGGCCGCCACAATATTTAAACGAATCAAGGATTTGAATATTCTCCCCTTAGCTCAGCCGACAAAGAAAGATCATTTTCTGCTCGACAAGAAAAGATTATGTAGGTATCACGGGTCAATCGGGCACAACACGGAGGAGTGTCATGACTTGGTCCACGCTCTGATCAAGGTCTACGATGATCGGAACTTATTATCATTCTCCAAAAATCACAAAGCTCAACAAGAATGCAGAGGCAATAATAAGCTACCCCAACCCCCAACAGCTGGAGATGGAGCGCCAAGAGAGATCCTAAATTTTGTCAACACTGGGCGAGAAGAGGAGATCTCAAATTGAAAAAGGAAGATCTTCATTAGGGAGGCAAGGAATTAAATTCGAAAAAAATAAGAGTTGTGAGGTATGACATCTTTCACTTTAACGACCAGCTTGAAGAGGAGGATAAGTACGTGTCATCTTTTACGTTTCACGAATCTGATGCATCCCCCCTCGATCATCCCAATTCAGATGCTCTCATTATTACCATACCCATTATGGGGATCTGAACACATCGAGTCCTAGTGGATCCTAATTCATATGCAAGCTTGATCTACCTTTCGGCCTTCCGAAGAATGAGGGTACCTAGAGAGTACATCGAACCATGTGACGATTGAATCAGAGGGATAAGCGGCAACTATATGCAAGCTCTATTTCAAGTAAAGTTATCTGTCGAGTTCAGCACGGGCGAGGAAAAAAGAACAATTCTCACAACTTTCAAAGTGATTGATGTCCCAAGTGATTATAACGCTCTCATCGATACACCAGTCCTATATGATATCAAGGGAGCAATGTCAATTTATCACTATTCAATTAAGTTCCCAGGTGCCCTCGGAGAGTGCGAACACCGAGGTGATCAAGTGGCTACTTGAGAGTGTTGGTCGATCAGACCAAGACAGATAAACATGGTTGAACTTTCGAGAAGAGATGAGCTGGTTGAGGAACCGAGAGGTGATGAGCCCAACGATCTAATTTTTAAGCACATGGTCTTTGAAGAGCCAGATTAATCCGAACCCACAAACAAGGAGGAACATAAAAAAGACACAGATAAACGGACTTTTATGTTTTAAGCCAAACACCTGACCTCCATGCTGAGCAGAAAAGAATCGAAGAAAGAATTAATTCCTGAACAAGGGTCGAACACGGAAGCCAAGCTAGTGGGGGTCGAGATGAACAGTAAAAATGCTTATGCAAAAGACTAACAAAGTGCACCAATCAAGACCACCGTTATCGAAGCCAACCTGGAAGGATTGAGGCCAAATACCAGGAAAAGAACAAATGACTGAGGAGTCTAGAAGAAACAGCGAACTCTGAGTAGAAGAAGGAACAAGAGCGGTTGAAGATGAGTTGGATCCTTGGAAGTTGAGCTTGAAGAGAAAGGATACACATGCTGAGCCAGTCCAAGACTTGGATTGGGTCCCAGTCTATGAGATCAACCCAAGTAAATAGCTCTGGGTCGGCCATGATCTCCAAGAACCTACCTTATCCCAGCTGATAAGATTCTTGAAGGCAAACCAGTACGTCTTTGCTTGGACGCATGCTGACATGAAAGGGATTGATACTGAACAAGCCTGTCACCGCTCAACATTGATAAAAATGTCAGGTCCGTTATCTACAAGAGGAGGAAGCTCGACCCAAACTGATACGAGGCGTTGGAATTGGAAGTAGCGAAGCTACTGGATAACAAGTTCATCCGAGAGGTCAGATATCCGGTCTGGGTATCCAACCTCATGCTCGTCAAGAAACAGACCGGCCAATGGTGGCTATGCATCGATTTCTCAGACCTTAACAAAGCATGCCCCAAAGACAGCTATCCACTTCCCCACATCGACTACATGGTTGACGCCACTTTCGGGCATAAACTGATGAGTTTCATAGATGCATACTCTGGCTATAGCTAGATCCCGATGCACTTGGAAGACTAAGAGCATACGTCATTCTACTCGGTGAGAGTCCTCTATTGCTACACCATGATGCCGTTTGGCTTGAAGAATGTCGAGGCCACTTATTAGTGTCTCGTGAACAAGATGTTTACTAGTATGATAGAAAAAACTATGGAAATCTATGTAGACGATATGCTTGTCAATTCAGTGTACTAATCCGATCACATTGATGATCTTAATAATATGTTCTCAGTTTTACGTGTTTATCGCATGATGTTAAACCCGAAAAAATGTTCCTTCGGAGTTGGATCCGGAAAATTCTTAAGTTATATGGTGAGTCAAGGAGGCATCGAAGCCAACCCCAAAAAAATTTGGGCCATAACTGAATTAGAACCTCCCCAAAGTATGAAACAAGTGCAGAGCCTTACTGGAAAAATGGCCGCCCTGAATCACTTCAGATCTAGGTCAATAGACAAGTGCAAACTTTTTTCGAAGCAATCAAAAAGAACAAGAACTTCAAATGGATACCATAATGCCAGATAGCTTTTGAGGAGCTAAAGAAGTGCATGGAGGATGTGCATACCCTGCAAAAACCAACCAAGGAGGAGCCTTTGTATCTCTACTTGGTGATTTCAAGGTGGCGGTCAGCCTGACACTCGTGTGATCCAACGAACTCAGACAACGTCTAGTATACTCCATGAGCCATGCTATGAATAATTCCGAGCTAAGTTACTTGACCATGGAAAAATTGTCTTAAACTCTAGCCATTTCTTCATGAAAGCTGATCCCATATTTCTTGGAGCATAGGATAGTAGTGTTGATGATCTTTCCCTTGAAGCAAATTATGCACCGACCAGACACATCCGGGAGAATGATCAAATGGGTTTTTGAGCTAGGACAGCTTGATATAACTTATGACCCGAGGACAGCAATCCAAGGACAAGCCCTCGCTGAGTTTACGCCAGTTGTCGAGTCAATTTTGGCTGAGGCCGAACAATGGCACTTGTACATCGATGGGTCATCGACTACTGGCTGAGCAGGTGCTGGGATAGTACTTATCAGCCCTGAAAAGAAGCCATTCTGCTCGGCCGTCCATTTCAAGTTCCCATTGACCAATAACGAAGCTAAATATGAGGCTCTCATAGCTGGTCTCAAAACAGAATCCTCCATGGGGATCAAGAACTTAAAGATCTACGGTAAATCCCAACTTGTTGTAAACCAGATCAGTGGGGAATACGAGACCAAAGAACCTAGAATGGCACTATGACTAGATCTCACCAAAGCACGACTCGCTGGTTTCGAAACCAAGATAATCCATGTACCGCAAAATGATAACGTCCCAGCCAATTCTCTTACCGAGCTTGTGTCGAGTTTAGATATTGAGGATCTGAACACGGTAAAATTTAGCCATCATTCCACAACG
This sequence comes from Phtheirospermum japonicum, assembly GCA_014905375.1. Classification (NCBI taxonomy): domain Eukaryota; kingdom Viridiplantae; phylum Streptophyta; class Magnoliopsida; order Lamiales; family Orobanchaceae; genus Phtheirospermum; species Phtheirospermum japonicum. Next base: position 405,442 of record BMAC01000760.1, read on the forward strand.
GCACTTGACACAGCTGTTGCTTACTCAGCAAGCAAGCCGACCAAATCGAAGAAAACCACAAGAAAATCTATTGGATGAAGCCATTCTTACTCTACCTTAAAGAAGTAATACTTCCCAAAGACAGAACTAAATCCCGATCGATACAAACCAAGTCATCCCGGTTCACCATTTTGGATGGACTGCTCTACAAGAGAGGATACAAAGTTCCCTTACTCGGATGTTTAAATAAGCAAGTTGTCGAACACGCACTGAAGGAAGTGCACAAGGGCATTTGCGGGAACCACGCAGGGGAACAGTCATTAGCTCACAATCTCATCCAGCAAGGATACTAATGGCCAACCTTAAAGAAAGGCGCAATGTCAAAAGTAAAAAAATGTGAAAAATGCCAAAAATTTGCACGTCAGATCAACTCCTCAGCTGAGCCTCTGAACTCAATATACTCATCGTGCCCTTTCACCAAATGGGGAATCGAATTGATTGACCCACTACCAAAAGGTAAAGGAAGACTCAATTACGCGGTGGTCGCAGTTGATTACTTCAAAAAATGGGATGAAGCAAAAACCCTAGCATCGATTACCGACCAGAAGATAATCAACTTCGTTTGGAAGTCAATCATATGTAGATTTGTCATTCCAATTTCAATAGTGACAGACAACGGAAGATAACTCGATATCAAGAGGTTTAAAGAATTTTGTGGAGATATAAACATCAAGAATCACTTCGCAACACCATACCACCCCCAGTCAAACGGACAAGTGGAGGCAGTGAACAAAATCCTCAAATACACGCTAAAACAAAGACTGGAGGATTTGAGTGGTAGTTGGACAGAGGAGCTACCAGGCATCTTATGGTCATATAGAACGACCCACCGCTCCTCCACCGATGAAACCCCTTTCTCCCTGGCTTTCGGATCAGAAGCAGTCATACCGCTTGAGCTTGGCACCCCATCCTACCGAATAGCACAATTCAAATAAGAAAAGAATAACTTGGCTTGTCAAGTTGAACTCGACCTCTAGGGAGAAAAAAGGAGAGAGGTCGAAATGAAGAATGCGATCTATAAACAAAGAAGCGAGCGGTATTACAACTTTAAAGTAAGATACATGAGCTTCAAGGTTGGCGACTTAGTCCTTAAATGCATCATAGGGACGAACCAAGGGCCCCTCAAATCAAAGTGTTAAGGACCATTTCGAATAGCCGAGACCCTTTTACACGATGCTTATGAGTTAGAACACCCCAACGGTAAAATGTTGCCGCACCCATGGAATGCAGTGTACCTTAACAAGTATTACCAATAAAATCTCATTTTCGCTTGAGCATATATTTTTCAGTGAAACACGGGTAGTCCGTATCCACCTCAACAGGTCGACCAAATAGGCTGATGAAAGAATAGATATGTTGAAGTCGACCTCTCTAGGTCGATATTAAAAAAGAAGGGGGTGTCGAGCCGACCAACATAGGCCAACCACCACAGGCCAACCTCAGAGCAAAACCGCACTTGAGATGCCCGCCCAAGGAATAATTTCCAAAGAAAATAAGTCAACTCAAGAACTTCAAAATATTCCACAATAACTAAAGAAATCTCAAGGTAAATGGTCAAGAGGAACCCAACAACCCAAATAAAGCAAAGTCGGCCTAACACATAGCCACCCCAAAGTCCCAAATTTGTGATTGGACAACCTCTTAGCCGATCACCACACAATGTGAGGTCGAACAAGATAGATGTATGTCGGAGCTGCCAAAATCAAATGAAACCGGGCTAACAAATGGTCAGCTTTAATAAACAAGTTAAGAAGATCAAAAAAATCTCAAGGCCATGAGCCACCCCAAAGGCCCAACTTCGGGATTAGCCAACCCAACATAGCCGACCACAACACAATGTAAGGTCGATAAAAATAACGTATGGCCAAGCTGCCAACACCAACAATAAAATTTTCAAGGTAAAGATGACAAAATATCATGAGAAAAAATGGGTCAAGCAAAAGAAGTCGACCAGAATTATTACATATATAGTAAATTCATTACATGAAAATCAACCACTCAAATATAAGTCTAATTAAAACAACAATCAGGCCACCCAAAAGTGACAGGTCGACCAGAAAAATAGACAGACATCTAATCACTACTGGTTAAACCTCCCTTGCCATCCTACACGTTGGCCTCCTCATCCAGACCTTCCATGTTGTCATACGAACTGCCCATCCCAAGCTCTACCTTCCTCTCAGCAATGTGCTTAGCAAGGTCCAGAAGAGAGGAACTACCCGAAAGCATATCGTAAGCCTTATGCTTGGTGGACAGCTAGAAGGTGTTGATCATCGGGTCCATGTTCACGGCCTCGTATTAGGAAACCCCCTCTATCTTCCCCCTTTTGTAAGCCGCGTCAATCTGCTCGGCATGACTCTTCATGAGTTCAGCGTGCTTCTCCTTAAGGGCATTCAACTCGTCATGCATCTGTTCAGTTGAATGCATCGCCTCGGCCAAGGACTAATCTAATTTCTTGGCCCTCGCAATCCACTAGTCTCGATCAAGGACAAGATTGATACATGCGGCATAACTCTATTTAAGAGTTTGTTGATCGTTCTGGAGATGAGCATGAATTTGTCGGAGCTTCGAAAAACGGATCACGAACGGACGCTGAGGTCAGGGCTAATCCGGAGAGTTGGTTGATCTCGGTCGAAGAACGGATCACGAACGGACGGTTGGAGCTTGACGATCCTCAAATCTTCGATCTTGATCAATTGTTGTTATCGAGATGTGGATGGTGTTGTTATCGAGCTAAAATATCAAATATTCAGAGTATGGGTGAGAGGTGTCTTCTCTTGGGACGGACTTAGAAGGGTTTATAAAGATTTCCCTTGACTTGGAGCATAAGAAACCCTAAAGTCCCGATTCAAGGCCGTCGCGTCGACGGTGCGTCAACTGACGCGTGCTGGTGCTCGGCGTCGGTGTGGCCAGGGCGTGCGCGTCGGCTGGGCAGGTGCGTCGACTGGATGGGTCGACATCGACGCTTCATCAAGTTGCATCGACATCGGTGCGTCGACATCGACGCTTCAGCAAGTTGCATCGACAGTGCGTTGACATCGGTGCGTCGACATCGACACTTCAGCAAGTTGCGTCGACACTGCGTCGACGCTGCGTCGACCGACGCGGATCATGGCTCGCGTCGATGATCACGTCAGTCGACACGGCTGCGCGTCTGCCTCCGTCTCTCTCTATCTTTTGCTACTCGTTTCGCCAGAAAGCTCGTTCTCCTATTCTCAAACATCGAACTTCGTCTATTACGCGCTGAACTCTTCCGGTTACTTAGCTAAAAGGTTAAAACAACAAAATATCACCTATTTGCATCAATTATGATTAGAATATGGTAAAATAAGCCAGAACTATAAAAATACAGAATTATGCTTAAACCGTCCAACTTATACCAAAAACAAATAGAAAAACAAACTAAAATACTACTGAAAATAAGGACAAATACGTGTTAATCACTGAGTCCTGCCGACACTAGCTGCCGACGCCCGTAGCCTGGCTCGCGTCGACCGATGCACCGTCGACGCAAATGTTCTGTTGCGTCGATCCTAGCTCCGTCGATCGACGCACTGCCTGGTCGACGCGTGCAGCCTGGATCGCGTCGACTGACGCACCGTCGACGCTCCGGCAGTTTGAGCGGTTATTTTCAAAATTCTATAAAAAGCAGGTGGTTTCTTCATTTTGAGGGTGCTGGGATGAGCGGGAAAGGTCAGAATAATACAGAAGACCCTCGGTTCAAGCCACCATTTCAATTCACGCAAAATTAGAGTTAGATAGTTCGTAGTTTCGTCGTTTCTATGCCGTCCATCGTTCAAAGCCGTTTCTCGCCGCTGAAGATCGTTCGATGGCTGATGTTTTTTAGATTATAAGTTTTCTGAACTTTGCTTTGCTTTGCTTCTTTTATAGTGTAGCTTTGGATTTCGTTGTACTTTGATGTTGAACTTTAATAGCGTAATTTAGTATAATCCTTTTACCTGTTTTCTTGTTATTAATTTATGTTTATATTTCATGCTTGTATTGAAGTCTTCATGTTCATGCTTTTGGTTATGCGATTGAATATGTTCATGCTTGTAGGCTAAATTTATCGTTCTAGTGTGCCTAGGGTCGCTTAGAACGATCGGGATTGACAACCCCGTTCGTGGAGACGATTCCGGCACACTAGACCCTCGCTTTTATTGATCGGTTTAAAAGCTTTTAATTTTATTGCTCGTAGATGTTAGAAAACCTCAAGCTTTATTTGATCGTATGTTTAGTTTATTTTAAGTTTAGTTTTTATTTCATTTCTATGTACGTAAATTCGAACACCGAAATAGTTTCCGATTAGTCTTCCTTGTGATTCGAATCGAGTTAGCTTATCGCCTACAATAGCTCCGTTCTCTTGCGGATGAACTTTTTATTTTAAAGCGAAAAAGTTCGATTCAAAATTTGAAAAAAAAAAAAACCAAACTAGGAGCCGCCCCCTCGTAAGGATCCACTTCGCCCACCAGAACCCCTGTCCGGTCCGGGTTAAATCCCAAATCCAATCCATGCCATGCGGACCGACCGGACCTGGAAGTTGAACTGGCTATACGTTCCTCCCGAGCCAAGCTCCACCCTCTGTTGAATTCACAAGCTGCGCCAAACTGTCCCCCAAGATCGAACTGAGCGTTCAAACCAAACTTATCCCCATTGTCAAACCGTTCAAAACCAAAAGGCCGAACAGAGCCAAATATTGGGCTCTCACCAAAGCTTTCATATTCATATATGCCAAACTGAGCATCATAACCTTCCGGTCTAGGCCGAGCATCACCATGATTCCCATCGCCCTCATATCCCACCTCACTGGAATCATCCGGGGAGTATCCCGGACTATAAGACATATAAATAAGGAGTCTAAAAGCAAAGATCTTTACCTCTAAAAGATTGAAACAAGATGAAAGCCAACAAGAAGCCAATCTGGGCTCGTACAAACAATGAAGACGAGCAGCAAAAGAAAATGGGAGAACTTCGACACTAGGAAAAATATCAAAGGCAAGAGGGAGGGAATGAAAGAATGAATGAGTAAAAGAAAGCTTTCAGCTTCTATTCATAAAGGAAAGAAGACAAAGGCCCGCACCCCAATATAGTAAAGAAGATAAAAGCCAGCACCCTATCGTATAACATGCGAGCTAACACTCCGTACGACGTACAACCCGGGAAACGCGTAGCAAATATATCGACGAGCATAAGGACAAGGCTTAGGGCACACCATGGTAGACAGAACAAGACGTCGATGATCTGAATTCAGTCTTTGAGGTTGACACACCCTAGGAAAGCTAGTGAGTCCGAACCCGCCTAACGAATAGCTGACTCCGGACTCAGGGGCTTGTTGATAGTCAACCTGACTTGAAAGACCATATAAAGAATAAAGATAACAGGTGGTTGTATTTGGATTGAGGATATGTAAGAGATTACCCGATTCAAACGTGTAACCACCCGATGCGCACGAGGCCGACCCGGATCGCTTTAGATTGTCGAGCTATTACACGTTGATCGGCCAAACACCTAGGCCATTGTGCCGATCACCTACGCTGTTGTTTTGCATGTAATTGTTGTGTTTTTTTTGTGTGTTTTTAGTAGATTTTTATATTGATTTTAGTAGTTTTGAGTCATGTTTAATTAGGTTTTTCGTTTGTTTTCTCATTTTTATTGATTTTTGTGGCTCTTGTTGATTTTATATTTAATTTGGTTAAATGGGTGCAATTAATTTCAGGATTGGTGAAGTTCTTGGGTTTTTATGTTCAAAATTCATATTTTATAGGCCAAGTCATTGAGGACCAAAATTCAAGCCAAGAGCAAGTTCAAAAATGCCAAAACTTTTTGGAATGCTCGCCAGCGACCGCCAAGCGTCGCTATGCCTCGCCAACCTGCCCGCGCCAAGGCCCAGTGCCCACGCCCCACGCCCACAAGCCCAGCGCCCAGCCTGCCGGCCACCTGCGCCCAGCAGCGCCCATGCTCAGCCACTTGGAGCCATGGTCAAGCCAAATCGATCCAAAATGTGCCAAAAGGCTAGCCAAGTGGCTAGGAAGGTCAACACGTGTCAATTTTGGTCAAAGCGTGAATTTCAAGCCTTTTTTGGCTAATTTGGCCCATTTAAACCCAATTAAACCTATTATAAATAGAACCTTACTCTCATATTGTAAAAACCACCTCCTCCCAACCCAAACTTGGGTTTGGGATAGTTTTCTCTCTCTAGATTTAATTTTTAAGCTTTGCCTAAGCTCAAGAAGGATTCAAGTACTCCCTTGGATTTTTAATTCCTTGCACTTTTAATCAAGCTTTTGGATTCTCTCTTTAATTCTAGTAAGCTTTCTTTTATTTTATGCTTTGTTCTTCAATTTCATGCATGTTCTTCAATTTTATGCTTTTTGCCTTAGCTCTTTGATTTCTTACTTGATCTTGTGAATCGTCCATGGAATTTAGGTGAGTGACACACCGAGATCATAGATCGAGTCCTTGATCATTTTTATTTTGATTTTTTCCTATGCTTAATTTTGAATTTTATTTTCATGCTTTGTTTCATGCTTAATCCTAGATCTACTCTTTGTTGCTTGTTATATTTCATAAAGTTTCAAACTTTCCCATCAATTTTCATTACTTTAACCATTCATGCTTTCGATTTTTGCTTATTTTCATTATTTAGGATTTTGTGCTCATTCAAGCATGGTTGTACCTTGTGCTTTAATGCGTGTACTTGATGAGACATTGCTTGTTCTTGCTTAATCTTTATTATTGCTTGCATTTTCTATTAAGGCACACGACCGAGGCATCCGACCAACATGCAATTTCATTTTCTAGCTTAGTTTAATTGCTTTATTTTCATTTTCTTTTAATTTCCAAAGCTACAAACACTTTGAATCTTTCAATTGAATCGAATTCCGATAAAATCAAGCCAATGAACCCGATGATTTATTCATCACCACCAAAACTCTTACTTCAAAATGGGTCGATCGACTAGGGTGCAGTCTATCGACTGTGACGCTGGGAATTTGGGTATTTTGGGCATTTTTGACGGTTTTGCCCCTACAAACAACTATACAAAGCCCACATCTTGCACCAATGAAGAAAACCTCTCTATACCCAACCCTAACTAGGGTTTGGGATCAAATTACTCTCAAGCTCTTGGATAATTTTCTCTTCCTTAGGTTTTTGATTTAATTTCAAGCTTTTATATAATTTCCCTTTCTAGATTAGATTTAATTTCAAGCACCTCCTTGGGTTTGTTAGCCTAAGAAGAATTTAAGTACTCCCTTGGATTGTTTATTTTGATGCAGTTTAACTCAAGCTTGTTTCATTTCTTAATTCGAGTAAGTTTCCTTTCAATTTCATGTTTTGTGCTTTAATTCCATGATTTGTTCTTCATTTTCATGCTTGTTCTTCATTTTATGCTTTTTGCCTTAACTCTTTAGTTTCTTACTTGATCTTGTGAATTGGTTATAGAATCTAGTTGAGTGACACATCTAGATCATAGATCGAGTCCTTGATCGTTTTTATTTTGAGTTTTTCCTATACTTTATTTTGGTTTTTATTTTCATGCATAGTTTTAAGCTGAATCTTAGATCTACACTTCGTTGCTTGTTATTTTCCGTAAATATTTGAACTTTGACGTCAATTTTTATTGCTCTTTCTATTCATACTTTCAATTTTTGGTAATTTGCATTATTTGAGTTTTTATGCATAGTTGTACCTTGTGCTTGCATGCTTGTACTTGGTGAAACATTGCATTTCCTTGCTCATTTACATTATTGCTTGCATTTCTATATTGAGGCAAACGACCGAGGCATCTGACCAACATGCAATTTCATTTTCTAGCTTATCTTAGTTAGTTTAATTGCTTTATTTTCATTTTCTTTTAATTTCCAAAGCTACAAACACTTTGAATCTTTCAATTGAATCGAATTTCGATAATATCAAGCCAATGAACCCGATGATTTATTCATCACCACCAAAAATCTTACTTCAACTGTCGTGCCTATCATCTAGATATCCATTCCTATCACTTAGATTATCGTGCCCATTAACCACCAACAATGACATGTCTTGGTCGACCATAGTGCGTGCATGTTCAGCGCCTGCCGGCGACCAAGCACGTCTCGATCGACCCCAGACTGGCACGCCCAGCGCCTACAAACCGACTAGGACACAATCGGTCGAGCAGGGCGTTCAACACCCGTTACTACGCGCCGACCTCAGTGCGCGGAATACCTGGCACCCATGGGCAGACCAGGACAAAGCCAGCAGAGCCGCATGCGCAACGCCCAGCGCCTAGCCCTGACCTCAGCGCGCGGTACGCTCTGCGCGAATGGTCCAACCACGCTACAATCGGCCAAGCAGCGCACGCATCGCTCGGCGTCTACACGCCAACCTTAGCACGCGGCATGCCCGGCACCAGACCAGGAAACAGCCGACAGAGCAGCATGCACAATGCCCATCACCTACGCCTCGACCTCAGCGCGCGGTATGCTCTACGCCAACGGGCCGACCATGATACAGTCAGCCAAGCAGCGCACGCATTACTCGGCGTCTACGCGCCGACCTTAGCACGCGGCACGCCCGACACACACGAGCCGACTAAGGCGCAGCGACCTAGCAGTGCACGCAACATCCACGCACCTACGAGTCTGACCAGGCACATCGGCAGATCAAGCACACAAGTCGACCTTAGTGCGCGCAACACCCGCACGCCTTCAGAGCTGACCAGGACCACCGACAGACTAGGCACTTCCACCAGCCTCAATGCACGCAACACCCGCGTGCCTTCGGAGACGACCAGCCACTCCCATCGGCCTCAACGCACTTAACACCCGCACACATTCGGAGCCAACCACACCCACGGGCCGACCAGGCACTCTCGCCGGCCTTAGCGCAGGGAACACCCGTGCGCCATCGGAGTCGATCAGGCACTCCGTCTGACCTCAGCACACATAACACCCCCGCGCCTTCGGAGCTAACCAGGACCACCAGTCAATCAGGCGCGTTGGTCGACCTCAGTGCGTGCAACACCCGCGCGCCTTTGGTTCTAACCATGCATATTAGTCGACCTCAGCGCGCGCCGTTGTTATTCAAGCTCCAGAATCCGTCTGAATCTTTCGTTTGATGTAGGCCCTGATTGGTTGAGCTGATTCAAACAGCTGATAGCTGATGACTGATAGTTGGTAGCTGATAAATTATAGCTGGTAGCTGATTTCAATTAGTGCTTGGTGAATTAGTTGATTAAAATAGTTGATTGAAGGTTAATTTACTAATATAGACATGATTAAAATATATAAAATATTATACATAAAAAATAAAAGAAACATATAAAAAATAAAAATAAATAAAGTTATAATAATTAATGAAAACTTCTCAAAAGATTATTTCAGAAAAAAAGACAAATACTTGAAAAATAATTAAAAAGATAATTATAATAATAAATAAAACTTTAATTATGACTAATAAAAATATTTTCGTAAAATATAAAGTAATATATTAGTTTATAAATAAAATATTTTTTATAATATAAAAGGATAAAAAATGATTTTACTAAATAAGGTAGGAGCTTATTCAGAAAAACTACGATTGTATCTTTTTCTGAACAGGAGCTTATTAGGCAGAATAAGCTATCAGGAGCTTATTCTTGGTTCTTACCAAGCAGCCTAAAAGAGTTTATTGTAATGAAATAAGTTATAAGCACTTTCAATAAGCTCAACCAAGCAGGCCCGTAGTTTCTCAATCGTAATTCAACTCAATCTTTCGAGTTTTTGCGAGATTGTGGATTGATTTTGAGATCTGTAATTCTACCACGATTGCTTGCGTTTTTGCAATTTTTGTGGCTTCGAACTGCTGTTTTTAGCTTCGAATCGACGTGCTGCAATTATGACTTCAAATTACTACGAGATTGTGCTTTGGTTCCGGCTTCGAATTGAAGAAATTGCTTAGTGGAGGATTCTAGCTTCGAGTTGGCTGCGGATTTTTATTTTTTATTTTTCATTTGATTTTTATGTATTTAAAGGGGGAATAAATTGGAAGATTTTGGGAGTAATTTTGGATATAAATTATACATTAGTTATAATTGTGATTAATAAGTATTTTAGTCATATTATGTACAAAAGTAACAAAATTATCCTTTTCCCAAATAAAAACCAGGTTACTATTTCACAAAATTCGAGTTAATGTGAAATTGCTTTATCATATACTACCCTTTCAAAATAAGTAATATTATAATTATATTACTATTTCATTTTTTCTACAGAATAATGATGAAGAGATTTTTGAAAACATCAGCATGACATAGGAGTGTAATTACATAAAAGGTGGTAAACTTTGCGAAGAAAATGTAAAATAAGGACAAGTGAATGATATATTCTTTTGCCACAAAAAAAAATAAAAAAATAAAAAAAAAACAAACGGAGGTGGGTAAAAATGAGTGAATTGTGTGTAAAAATGAGTGAATTGTGTGTTTTCGGGAAAAAAAAAAAAACTCATAAGCAACTCTAATATTGATAACAAATGAGGGACATCCTTTTTCAACTGATTAAAAGTGTCTGGATAAATAAATAGCCATATCCATAAAACATCCGACCAGAAGATCACTGCCACAAGAGAAAGCAAGTTCCCTTTGCCAACCTGGGCAGCCACATTCCTGCGAAACCTCTACTCTAATTGCATATTACAAACTTATCTAAAATTTAAAGCATGTTTATATGCTAATGAAAAGTTTTAACATGTCACAGGGTCCCTATCATACTGTACAATCGAGCGAGGCTTCTGCAGAATGAGGAGGCGGCCAATCTATCTATCTTTGACATTGAATCGGATTTATTGTTGTTAAGGAGACATCACATCATCTATTGATGTGATCATTTGTACATCGGTTTCCTCGGATGTTCCTTTCCTCGTATGACCTCCCGCCGACTCACCTAATCAGTTATACACTCCCATCATATTAGTCTGTAACCTCACAAATCATAAATTATCGAATTCAACATCTTGAAAATGCTTGTTACCAAATATGGAATTAATTGACGGCCGGCTTGGCGATGTGCTCCTCGTATGATCTGCAGTCAACACTTAATATATAAGAGTCGTTTTACACATTATAGTTGAAAATAATCTCTCCAAAAAATAGCTAAACTGTTTATACTTTATCAAAAAGAAGTGAACACCGACAAAACTCTTGCACACATGCCTAAAGGAATACATTCCGTTGGGCAGGACCCAAATTTTAGTTTTTTAGGGTACTTTGTTTAGTTTTTCTTAGGGTATTTCATTTTTTTAGGTTTTTGATTTCATTTATTTATGGTTCTTTTTTTTAGTTTTATTAGGGTTTTCCATTTTTTTAGTATTTCTAATTTCAATTTTAGGTATGAAATATTGATCTTAAATTGTATACCGTGGAAAAATAAATAATTGGATATATTTTTCATATAAAACGGGGGTTGGAGGGCGGATGGGATGTCCTGCACCTGCCTAACGATTAGGCTGCCTGGCATGAGTATGCCTCGATAAACATATATCGAGGAGAGAAAGTACGATTTTTATTGTCAACTTAGGATAACACAAATCCTTACCTGACGAATAACGTAGTGCCTTGAGAGCATCAAAATTCTTGTATGTATAGCCAACAAAATTCAAGTCCTTAGGATTAAGATGAATCTGCTGGATAAAATACAAGGGACAAGTTAATTACCTTATTCATCATCAAGCTTAAGCATAAGAATTAAACCATTAACAGCAATATCATAATATAAAATAAAATAAAATTGCAGGAAGACCAATAAATAGGGGGAAAAAAAACCTTTCGCGAAGATCCTGATCCAGATGTTGCTGGTATTGGAGGATCCAGCTGTTTGATTGAACCAATACGAAACTTGTATCAATTTGTGATAATTTGTACTACAAGTCTACATTTATAGATGTGTCGCCAAATTAACATAGGTGACATAAAAATAATAAGCAAAGAGATCAAGAGTGTACTTCGTCAAACTTCATAAAGTTCTGGGTATCCAGCTCTCCATTAACTTCTGGTTTAAAGGCCGCATCCATTTCATATAGTTTATCCCATTCAACATCCGTAAACCAAGGGTGAGCCTGTATTTCATTTACGATTCAAGTATGAGAGAGAGAGAGAGAGAGAGAGAGTAAACAAAACTTGTTTTTTATAAACTCGTACCTTTATCTGGACAGCTCCTCCAGTTCCAAGCCTATTTTCGACATCACAGAGTAATCTACAGATGAGATCTTTTGCCTCGGGGCTCAATTTGGTATCTTCAGGAAATTTCAGGTGATTTCTCCAGTGAACAATCTGACAATCATTTTGTTAACCTTATTAGATGAAAATCGCTCGAACAGCAAATAGGTGATATTTTTGGGTGGCTAATTAAATTCCTTCATGGTTCACCACAGTGCGTCAGTTCGCAGTTATGCACAAACCAATTAATCAAAGAAATTACATCAAGCTTTTAGGTAATTAATGCTACAAAATAAAGACTTGAATAAAATTCGCATGCATCTGGTTCAAATTCAGCTTTTTTTTTTCTAGTTTCATTCAATATCTATCTGGCTTAGTTACTACAAGTAGATATGAAGTTGAATGAAAAGAAACAGTTATAAGTTATAAGCGAAGAATGTACCTTCCTGCAAGTGGTCATAGGATCATCGGAATAGAAAGGTGGATAGCCAACAAGCATTTCATACATAATTGCTCCCAGAGACCACCTGCATTCATGTGTGGTAGTTAAGGTGACAAGGTACAAACATAAGGTCACAAACTTTTATGTTTATTTTCATTTTTTAAATTCGGAATCTAGAGTTCCAAATAATCCAGTGTAGAAAATGCATGTAGTCCGAATCCTCGAGTGACTGCCATATATCACTGTAGGTTGCAAATAGGTGCACATTGCTATAAGATGGCTTATAATACATCTTTTAAAGCTACCAACAATGAAGTTAAACAGCATGTGTACACACACTTGGTTCATAGTGATAATATTACGCCAAAACACATGAATGATAAAAGTAAATGATGCAATAGGAAGAAAGTTGTGACTTGAACTGACCAGTCACACTCCATGCCATATCCCTTCTTCAACAAAACTTCTGGAGCAATATAGTCTGGTGTACCCACGGTTGAAAATGCCTGAAAAATGAAAAGTGCAGATGATTAAATAAATAGTGTAACCCTGAAAGGGAAAGAAACAAAAAACTACCGGTTTCAGTTAGGATACAATTCGATGAGCAATGCATGATCCTTTCTATAAATTTTATTAAAATAAAAATAAAATAAAATAAACATTATGTGGCATGGCATGATTACAAAACAAGATATTATAAAAGAACCTAGAACCTCATATTTGGTGCATAGTGGTTACTTCTTTCTGATAGTTAAAAAAAGACAAAATGACAAGGCTCTAATCCAATATTGTAGGGTTTTTTTTTTTTTTAAATATGAAAACTTACCAACTTTCTCCTATTCATTTGCCAGTGCTGAAGTTGTTCGCGAGGGCTTCTCCAATTACTACCATTTGCAGCATCAGGAAAGCGGCCATCAATGTCCATTGGCTCCCTTATATTTTCATCATCCATGGCCTCGTTTTCATTCACTGTAGATAAAACTCTACAATCAAGGGGCTTGCAAAGACCAAAGTCGGAGAGCTTCATGTGTCCATACTTATCAAGAAGAAGGTTATCAGGTTTGATATCCCTAAATAAAAGAAAAGGGAAAAAAAAGACGAGTGATATAAAGTCAACATATTTACAATATTTAAAAAAGGTTCAATGCTCCACAAAATTGGTATACACACCTATGAATATAATTGTGCTTGTGAATGGACTCGATGGCCAACACACTTTGAGCAATGTAAAATTTAGCCATACTTTCGGAAAGTGTGTCCTCTCTCATCAGCAAAGTCATCATGTCGCCGCCAGGGAGATATTCCATGATAAGATATAAATACTCAGTATCTTGAAAAGAGTAATATAACTTAACTATGAAATGGCTGGCAACTTCTGCTAATAGGTTCCTCTCTGCTCTAACGTGTTCCACCTAAAAAGCAACACATTTTCAGATGTATGGACTATGGACCTGATATGCGAAAGCTCTTGCAAAAATTTACATTTCGTGGATAATTACAACTCACTCAGAAAAGGGGGAAAAACAAACAAATAAACATACACAGATAGAGTTTGCAAGTAAATAAAAAAATTGTTCTGCATGTTTGGTAAATGTATTACCTGTCCTCTGGAAAGCATTTCAGATTTCTTCAGCTTCTTCATGGCATAAATATTGCCTGATTTTTTTTCCCGGCATAATCGAACCTATATCAAAGTAAATCAGAGGCTCAAAAGGCAACCAAAAGATTGGATATTCACATATTTATAATTATTATCACTTGACACACAATAAGGCTTCACTGGAGACAAGAGGGGGGATTTGTATTGGATTCATGTAGTTTCCAATTATAAGGTGGCATGTGAATTGCAGTTACAATATTAGGAATAAATTAAAGAACATAAAAACTGAGACAGGAGAAGAGAGATGCAAAGCAATACACCAACCTCACCAAAGGCTCCACGACCTATGATGGTTAGAAGTTCAAAATCATCTACACATATTTTGTTCCTTCTCAATCGCATAAACTCTGTTTCCTTTCGTTCTAAATCTTTAATTAGATGTATCTGCTCCTCTTTGGGCACATCTGAAGATGCCAACTTTCTTTCTAAAATCCATCGCCTGAAGTGAAAAGCATAATTAAAAATTAGCTAAAAAATCTGTGATCGTAAATCCAATCAATTGAATGTAATTTTCATGTGAGTCTCATAGTATACAATATACATCATTTTTGATCCACACCATACAAGACATACATTTTTGATGTACAAAACCACTTTCGATGCATTTAAATGAGCGACTAAAGTCTGATAGAGACCATTTTATGAACAAGGTCAAAAGTCACATGATTTGCTTGTCAGAATTAATAAACTTTTTTTTTAATATGTACTAACTTTTATAGTCTTTTCATTCCAAAACATCCCAATCACAGTTGACATCCAAAACCACCCATGGGTCGAGTGGGTAAATCACCCACAGGTTCATAATTCATGCGTCATATAATACAAAAAAAAATAACCACCATCGGTAATGCCACGACAAAAATCTCGACTACCAATTTGAGAATCTTGAACTAACCTGCCGGCCTCAATAACTCCACAATTATTTCCTTAGGTGCATTAAACAAAATAATCCAAACCTATTCTATCCATCCAGAAAAAACACAGCTCATGACGATACCATTCTTCCGGCTTGCCAGCACAGAAATTGAATACAAAATTACTTTATCCTTTTTTTTTTCTTTTTCTTTTCTTTTCTTTTCCTTTTTTTTTTTTTTTTTTTGTTTTGTTTTAATTGAGCACATTCACACATAGGAAAATTAGTTAAACTTATTTACAACCAACAGAGGATCATTATAAATCTCAGTTCTTAAAAAATTTTACTCTCAAGTTAACACACTTCAACTAATAGTTTCCGAACTCATTAATCTACAAATCACTGGAAATGCAATTCTTTTGATTTACACAAAATCAAGCCCACTCCGGTACCAAAACCAAATTAATAACAATAAACAAAAAAAATAATCATAATAATCAATCTTATTGAATTTAGAACCTAAAATCCACAGGGTAAATTCACCCAAAAGATAAGGAAAAAATCAAAGAAAGGACTAGATCTCGTAAAAGTACTTGAGTTGCAGCTCTTAAAAAACTAATTCAAATCTACTTCACGACATTCCTAAGAAAAACAGTTGCCACAAATACGAGCACATAGCTCATTGATTGTGTGTGCGCGCGCGTATATATATATGTACATGTGTGAGCGAGCATATATACCTTTCTTTCCTTTCCTGTATGCTTTTCATCTGATTTTTGTAGTGATTCTCGATGTACTGTTTTGCAGCAGCAACTTTTTCCATTGTCAAACTTGAACCTAGAACCTCTTCTTCCCCATTGTTATTGTTTTCTGCTCCGTCCATTTCGGCTTCCTCTCTCTCTTTTTTTTTTTCTCTCTCACTAGATTTCCGCTAAATTTTCCGTTCCCTCTCTCTTAAGTGTACACACACATTACATATACAGAGAGAGAGAGAGAGAGAGTTGTGTGTGTCTGTGTGAGTGAGTGTATTTTGTCTATATTGTGTGTGTATTGCCGGAACAAGATAAAAGGGAAAACCACCGAACCGGTGTCGTTTCACCTCATCGTCGTATTTTTGGCAGGATCCCCTACTTTACATACTTTTGAAATTTGTGCACCACGTTGCTGAAAATGATTGTACCTCGAGACTTTTTGGGCACGGACAACAATAATAACAATTTCGATAATTTACTTAGGAGTTATAAGTAAATATGACACAGAACAAAAGTTTTATATGCTCATCAATCATATAGTAAAATATTGTGTATTATGTCTTGAAAGTTTTACTATTAGATTTTGGCAATTATTTTTGGCACTCGAGTAAATAGACTCAATTTCAATTGAACTCGGTTGTTTTTAGTGAAAGTACATATTGAAATAGTGCATGTAGGGACTATGGAGACCGGTTGTACTGAACTGCTACCCAGCACACAGTTTGGATCTGGTGCAATGACAGGTCGGCTCTAAGGTGGAATGACTTGGCAGCTGGCATTTTTTTTTTTTTTTAAATATCGGACTTGTTTGGTAAGAATTAATTTGTCCTTTTAATCTATTAATATTCATGGACATATTTAATAAAATTGTACCACATAGTGTACTATATTAGTCATGTAATGCAAGTGAGCAATTAATGAAAATAGTTGAGGTGTTTTTCTAATTTTAGTATCTGTAAATGGAAACCCGTTTGGTACGTCTTTATGATGAATTTTAACCTGTTTGTGGGTTAGGATTCAAAGTCCCGAATTCGGATTCAAAATATTGAATAATCGTTTATTTTAAACCTAAAAAATCAAATACTCAAAAAATAATATCTTACAATTACATAATTATATTTACTAAATACACTATAATAATAAACTATCATCCACTTTTCAAACATGATTTGACATCAAACACAATATAATAATACATTATTTTACACTTTTCAAACATGATTTGACATATACATTAAAGAGTAAAGGATTCTTAATTTTATAACAAACAAGAGTTCTTATCGTTCACAGAATTCTGAATATCTACCGGAGTTCTAAATTCTAACGAATGTCAATACAAACAGGCCCTAAAAGATTTCCTCCGCTCTATAGTTTATATGAGCCATTACTATTCCTCATAAAAATATTTTTAAAGTTATTGTCATACAAAATTATTTACAAATCATCCCTTGGTTGGATGAAAATAGTATAAGCTAGTCTGGTCTTGTTCGCTCTCGTGATATTTATGACTCTGATTATTTGAGTAAGATTTTAAGAGAAATGTAATCGCGAGAAGTTTTTGAGAAATATATATTAAAAATAGGGATAATTCCCATATAATATACTTGGATCATACTCAATTCCCAAATAGTCCTTTAACATTATTCCTTTCCATTTAATCCAAAATCTTCCCATTAAATCAAAATTATAATATAAAATGTTAAAAATACCCCAACACTCAAAAACATTGAATTAGGGAAAATTATATAACCTAGATTTCTCGCCTGCCATCTCACGCACACACACCACACATTTCTCATCCTCGCCTGCCATCTCACGGCCACACACCACACACAGCGAGATCTTATGAATAGGGTTCGACTCGGCCGATGATGCAACCGTAGATTCCGCCATTCAAACGAAGATGATGTGGAATTACAGGCGGCGCGGCAGCCTATCTTTCACACTGGATTCTACGGTTTTTCCGGCTGCGCCTGTGAGTCTGGCGGTGGTGGCATCGGTGGTTCATGGTATCGGGTTTCTGGCTGAGATGGTGGTTTTTCGACTCGGCCGATGGCCTGGATTGGTGTCATTGTGTCTGTCGCCTTTCTGGAGTTTGGTTTAGTTTGGAAAATTGATGGTTGTTGTAGTTTTTCGGGCCTGGAAAACGGGGTTGGCGATTTTGTGATGTTGGCAGGGTGATGTTAGGGTTCGACTGAAGGTTCGTGTTTGATGGTTCTTCTATATCCGTAGTCGGGAATGGCGGAGATGGCGTCTGTGGTGGTTTGGCCGGAACTTTTTTGGCTGTTTGGGTTTTGTCGATTTTCCTTCGTTGGCGGCTGAAAACGATGGTTGTGGGTGGCTGAAATTGGAGTGGCTCGGCGCATCGTGGTTTCGGCGCACGGCGGGGACGCTAGATTCGCCCAACTCGTGATATAATTGTTTTGTATAAGTAGTTTAGATAAGTAGTTTTGTATAAGTAGTTTGGATTATTACAAATTACTCTGCCGTTTTATAATTACAAATTGTTAAGTAGTTTGGAATTCTGTGTTATGTATTCTGGATTTGAATTAGTAGTTTGGAATATGTAGTTTAGATTTGAAAATGCATTCTATGTAATTTGGGTTAGGTAGACCATTAATGTTAAAGTTGGAGTTGATGAAAGTGTATCTTATGAAATTCTTTAATGTAGTATAAAATTTCTCAATGTAGTATGATTATTTTCTATGTAATTTGGAACTTGACCGATCAATTACATGATATAGTTTTGAAATTTAATTGAGTAGTTCTGAATTTTTTCGAGTAGGTTTGAGATTTGCACGAATAATTCTGAATTTTTGAAGAATAGTTTGAAATTTACATGAGTAGTTCTGAATTTACATGAGTAATTCTGAAATTTACACGAGTAGTTCTGAATTTACATGAGTAATTCTGATTTTTACACGAGTAGTTTTGAATTTTAGACGAGTAGTTCTGAATTTACACGAGTATTTCTGATAGAACATAAATAGTTCTGAATTTTACACGAGTGGTACTGAATTTCGAAGAACAAAATAAAATATTTATAAAGGGTAATTTAGTACTCTTATATAATTTTTGGATTAAATGGGAAGTTGAGATTTCAATGGCCTATTTGGGAAAAAACATTTCACTAATGGTTTATATGGGAATTTTCCCTTAAAAATAATTATATCAGGAAACATAAAGTATCATTTGTTAGGTGATTGAAATTTTTTTATGAAGCAAGAAACTCTTCTCAAATGCTAACTAAACAAAGCCTATATAATTTTCGGTGACTTCAAATATTGTCTCCAAAGTCTTGTGCAAGATTGTTGAAGTAGACGATTACTAGATAGAGATATATTGATAGATCATAATAAATGAAATGATTTATTCGATTGAGTGTAGTTTTGTAGGATTTTGTGCATATTGGTATATTTTTCTTTTAAAGATAATTAAAGTTGTTTTTTATTTTTTGAAAATTGAGTACTATTTTAGATATTGATGATGTTTGGAAAATGAGATTATGTTAATATTTTTTGAAAAGATGCTTAAATTACAATCATGTTATAAACTTATACCACTTAGAAATAGATATTTTATGGCGATTAGTGGATAGTGATTATATTAGTTATTAGATAATATCCGATCTAATGGGAACATCGAACCATCAAATGCTAGCATTCCGACCTAATGGGAGTTTTAAACCAACAAATGCTAGCAATTTGACCTAGTGGGAGTGTTGAACGAGCTAATGATATTCATTCGCCTAATGGGAGAGTCGAACCATCCAATACTTGCCACTCTACCTAGTGGGGTTGTTGAACCACCTAATATCAGCAATCGGACCTAATGGGAACGCCGAACCAACCAATGCTAGCAATTTGACCTAATGTGAGCGTGCAACTAGCCGATGCTTGTGGTTCGACCTAATGGGAGCATCGAACCAGCCAACACTAGCCACTCGACCCAGTAGAAGTGTCAAACTAGCTAATGCTAGCAATCTGACCTCCTGGAAGCATCGAACTAACCAATGCTAGCAATTTGACCTAATGGGAGTGTGGAACAAGCCATTGATAGCAATTCGAACTAATTAGAGCATCGAACCAGCCAAGGCTAGCTATTTGACCTAATAGGAGCGTTGAATAAGCCAATGTTAGCATTCTGAGCTAATGCGAGCGTTAAATTAGCCAATGCTAAGATTCCAACCTAATGGGAGTGTCGAACCAACCAATACTAGCATTATGATCTAATGTGACTGTTGAACTAGTCAATGCTAGCAATCCGGCCTAATAGGAGCATTAAACATGCCAATATTAGGAATTCGGTCTGGTGGGAGAATCGAACCAGAAAATGCTAGCAATCTGACCTAATGGGGGTGTTAAACAAGCTAATGCTAGTAATCTGACCTAATATGATCATTGAAGCGGTGAATACTAGGATCCCAACCTAATAGGAGTGTGAAACCAGCCCATGATAGCATTCCGGCCTAATAAGAGCTTCTAACCAACTAATTCAAGCATTCATATCTAATGGGAGCTTTGAGCCAGCCAATGCTAGCAAACCAACCTATTAGGAGCGTCCAACAAGCAAATGCTATAAATTCAACCAAATGGGAGAGTTGAATTAGCAAATGCTAGCAATCCGGCCTAATGTGAGTGTTAAACCATATAATATTTGCAATCCAACCTAATGGGAGTGTCGATCCATCTAATGCTAGAAATCCTACCTAATGGGAGTGTCCAACCAGCCATTGCTAGCCACTCGACCTGAGTGGGGGCATCAAACAAACAATTTCTAGCAATCCGACCTAGTGGGAGCTTCGAACCAGCTAATGCTAGCAATTCGACCTAATTGGAGCGTCGAACAAGATAATGCCAGCAATCCAACCTAATTGTAGCGTCAAACCAACCAGTGCTAGACACTCGGCCTAATGGGGGCATTAACCCAGCCAATGTTAGCAATCTGATTTAATGGGAGCATCAAACCAACCGATGCAAGCAATTTGACCTAACACGGGTGTCGAATAAGCCAATGCTAACAATTCGTTATAATTGGGGCGTCGAACCATCCAATTTTAGTAATTCATTCTAATTGGGGCATCGTACCAGCCAATGCTTTAGATTCGACCTAATGGGAACATCGAACCAGCAAATGCTCGCATTGCGACTAAATGGGAGTTTCAAACTAGCCAATGCTAGCAATTCGACCTAATGGGAGTGTTGAATTAGCTAATATTATTCATTCAACCTAATGTGAGCGTCGAACCAACCAATGTTATCAATTTAACCTAATGGGATCATGGAAATAGTCAATGATTGCGATTCGACCTAATGGAAGCATCGAACCAGCCAATGCTAGCCACCCAACCTAATAGAGGCATTGTTAGTATTGGCTGGTTCAACGCCCCAATTAGGTCAAATTGGTAGTATTATCTTGTTCAATGCTCTCATTAAGTTAAATTGCTTGCATTGAATGGTTCGACACTCACAATAGATCGGATTGCTAGCATTTGGCTGGTTCGACGCCCCCATTAGGTTGAGTGTCTAGCATTAGCTAGTTAGACACTCCAATTAGGTTAAATGACTAACATTAGCTTGTTCGGCGCTCACATTAGGTCGAATTGCTAGCATTGGCTGGATTAAAGCTCCCTTTAGGTAAGATTGCTATCATTAGATGGTTCAACACTCCCATTAGGTCGAATTGTTATCATTGTCTGGTTTAACGCTCCCATTAGGTCATATTGCTAGCATTTTTTCGTTCGACTCTCCCAGTAAAATTTCTAACATTGGCTTATTCAACTCTCCTATTAGGTTAGTTTGCTATCATTGGCTAGTTCAACGCACATTTTCTTAATGGGTCGTACCCCTTTGTGGAGGTTAAATATCCCGACAGGTCACTGACGGGTTAGAATGTCGATGGGTATTGCTCGACTGCATGTATATTAATTAAATAAAAAATTAACCGATGGAGAAGTTGCCATCAATAGATATTTATATAAATAGGGACATTAGAGACGCAAAGAAGTCATCTGCCCCTATAGCCATACCCTTTCCCCCTTCTCCATATCCAATTGGCCACTGCCACCAACACCACCATCTCGCCACAACCACCAACACCACCAACAGCCGTCAGTGGCCCCCAACACCACCAATCACCTACCACCATCATGTTTTTTGTTTTCTTTTATTTATTTTCTATTTATATGTTAAATCTTAATTATTTAGATATACAATTTTGGGTTTATTTTGAAAAGTATGATTATTGTTGGGCTTAATTAGAAATTAATTCAAAATTAATGTTTAATTTTAATTTAGATCGAGTTTCTAATATTGGCATGTTCGACGCTCCTATTAGGTCAAATAGCTAGCATTAGCTGGTTCGACGCTCCCATTAAGTCGGAAGGCTAGCATTGGCTAATTCAACACTCGCATTATCTCAAAATGTTAGCATTATCTTATTCAACGCTTCTAACATTGGTTGGTTCGATGCTCCAGCTAGGTCGAATTGCTAGCATTGGTTTGTTCGACGCTTATATTAATTCAAATTGTTAGCATTGGTTGGTTTGATGCTTCTAGGAGGTTGGATTGCTAGCATTATATAGCTTGACACTTCCACTCAGCTAGGTGGCTAGATTGGCTAGTTCTATGCTCCTATTGGGTCGAATCGCGAGCATCGGTTAATTCTATGCTCACATTAGGTCAAATTGCTAGCATAGGTTGGTTTGACACTCCCATTAGGTTGGATTTCTAGCATTGGCTGGTTCGACGACCCTACTAGGTAGAGTGGCCAGTATTGGATGGTTCGATGCTCCCATTAGTCAAATAGATAGCATTAGCTCATTCAACTCTCCCATTAGGTCAAATTGCTAGCATTTATTTGTTTGAAACCCCCATTAGATCGGCATGCTAGACTTAGATCAGATTGCTTGCACTGGATGGTTCAACACCCCAATTAGGTCAAATTGCTAGTATTTTCTTGTTCAATACTCCCATTAGGTCAATGCTTGCATTGGTTGGTTCAACGCTCCCATTAGATCGGATTGGTTAGCATTGGCTGACTCGATGCCCCCATTAGGTCGAGTTTCTAGCATTGGCTGGTTTGACCCTCTAATTAGGTTGAACTGCTAGCATTAACTTGTTCGAGCTATCATTTAGTCGAATTGCTAGCATCTTCTAGTTTGAAGCTCCCATTAGGTCGGATTGCTTGCAATTATTAGTTCGATGCCCCAATTAGATCGAGGGGCTAGAATTGGTTGGTTTAACACTCTCATTAGATAAGATTGCTTGCATTAGATAGACTGACACTTCCATTAGGTCGGATTACTAGCATTGTCTAGTTCAATGTGTTAAGATTGGTGTAATATTGTAATTTTTCCTGAATTATATATATGAATTTGTATGTAATTTGTTGAGAGAAAGGGAGGAAGAGACTTGATGGAGAAGATAGATTAAGAAATTGTAATGCTTGCTTAGTTTTTTTCTCCTTTCTTTCCAGTACATAAATACCCAAAAGGGGGGACCAAAATCATCTAAGCTTGATCCACCAAACAAGGGAAATACTAACAAACTCTACCAATTAAAATATAACACTTGTCTTTCTAAAATTAAAAGATAATAATCAGCCTCAATGCCTCAGCATCCGCCACGTGTCCCCTCCTTTCCCACTCAGTACCCGGCCCAGTCACCTGAAACAAGCCCTGACCCGTGCCCATCTCTTATCAATTCGTCCTTATCAAATTCGATCCCAAATTTCTTCAACCCTAATTCCTCTCTTTTCTCCTCCGGCGATGGAAAAACCTTACAAATCATGACAATACCGCCCCCGTTTTGAGATCCTTGTCTCAAAGGGTCGAACTTGGGAAAGCTCTAGCGCAGGTACTTCTCATCCTCCCATGTTGATTTCTTAATTTCACTGTTGCACCATTTAATTAGAAACTGTTGCACTTCCTCTTTTTTCATGTGCACTAATCGCCGGCCAATAGTTTCTTCAGGTTCAACCATAAATTCACCACCTTCGCTCGTCTCAGGGAGCCCAGATCCTGGAGTTGGGATTATGGTGGGGCTAAGCTTCCTTTTCAGGAGCGAAACATGGAATACAGGGTGGATCTTGGCTCCGGCAATTGCAAACGGTAAGCATCCTCCCCTATCCTTTCTATGATCTTGAATGGCCCATAAAACTTTGCTGGTAATTTTAAATTCTTTCTGAGTACAACAAAGTTTTGTCTAAAGGGTTGTAGCACCCACTCCCCAGTTTCAAAATGCATCTTCTTTATCCCTTTGTCTGCGAATAATTTCATTATTTGCTGAGCTTGTTGAAGATTTTGTTTGAAGTCTTGAAGTAGTTGCTGTCTCTGTGTAATAAATTCTGTTGTGTCCTGGTGTTGTGTGATAATGTGAGTTTCCAAGAAAGTAGATGGGGGCTGATAACCATAAAGTGTCTGAAAAGGGGTAGTCTTGAGACAGGTATGGTAGTTAGTATTGTACCAGTATTCTGCCAATGATAACCATTTAATCCAGGTCCTAGGGTTCTGTTGCACCATACACCTGAGATAATTCTCCAGACACTAATTCAATCTCTCAATTTGCCCATCTGTTTGTGGATGGTAGGCTGAGGTGAAATCCAGCTTAGTATCTGTTTCCTTAAAGAACTTCTTCCAGAAGTTACTTGTGAAAACCTTGTCCCTGTCAGTGACTATATGTAGGGGTTACCCATGTAGTTTGTAAATGAGATCCAAGAACAACTTAGCCACCGTGGTAGCTGTAAAAGGGTGTGCTAATGATATGAAATGGCCATAATTAGTGAGTCTGTCCACTACCACTAGGATTACATCCTTGCCCATTAACCTAGGCAGTCCTTCAGCAAAGTCCATAGAAATGTGAGTCCAAGCCTGGTTAGGAATGGGTAGGGGCTGCAATAGACCTGAGTAGGTTCCTCCTTCAGATTTGCTCTTAGCACACACCTCACAGTGTTTAACCCAGGTTTCAACTTCCTTCTTTAGTAGAGGCCAATAAAAAACCCTACTAACCCTCTTGTAGGTGCCCAAGATCCCAGAGTGCCCTCCATATGTTGAGTTATACATCTAAGTGAGTATGGTGTTTCTGAGTTGAGAATTGTTCCCCACCCCTATTCTCCCCTTAAACTTGATGATCTCTCCTTGTAATTCAAATTTTGGATATGACGGTAGAACCATTGACTTTGCCACCAAGATTTTGGTAAAGAAAGGATCCCCCTCATAACTGTCAGCCACCTGTTGTACCCAAGCTGGGGTGACATATGATATAGCCCTATTAAATACCTCAGGGTGTTCCTTCCTAGATAGGGCATCAACAACCTTATTCTCCACCCCCTTCTTATACTGTATCTCATAATTAAAGCCTAGTAACTTAGTTATCCATTTCTGATGCATTGGATTCATGATCCTTTGATCCAATAAGTGCTTTAAAGCCTGTTGGTCAGTCTTGATAATGAATTGTACCCCTGTAGATAATGTTTCCACTTCTGAATGGCCATCAATACAACCATAAATTCCTTTTCATAAATGGATAACCCTTGGTTCTTCAAACACAAAGCCTTGCTCATATAGGCTATAAGTCTACCCTCCTGCATCAGAACAGCACCCAAACTAGTACCACTAGCATATGTTTTTAAGATGAAAGGTTTTGAAAAATCTGGGAGGGCTAAAACAGGAGCAGTCACCGTAGCTTCCTTCAGTCTGTTGAAGGCTGCCTCAGCCTCATCTGACCACAGGAACCCTCCTTTCTTGAGTAAGTTTGTCAATGGCTTACTCATCAACCCATATCCCTGTATAAACCTTCTATAATACCCTGTGAGACCCAAAAATCCTCTGAGTTGTTTAAGAGTAGTGGGACTAGGCCAATTTACCATGCTGGTGATTTTACTAGGGTCAGTAGCAACTCCCTCCTTAGAAATTATGTGACCTAGGTATTCAATCTGTTCTTGCCCAAATTGGCACTTGCTCTTCTTTGCAAATAGTGAATGATTCCTGAGTAAGAGCAAAACTGACCTCACATCCTTATAGTGATCCTCACTGGTCTTAATGTAGATGAGAATATCATCAAAGAAGACTAGTACTGACTTCCTCAACATAGATTGAAAAACTTGATTCACTAATGATTGAAAAGTTGCTGGGGCATTGCATAGCCCAAAAGGCATGACCAGAAACTCAAACTGCCCATTGTGGGTGTTAAAAGTTGTAAGATACCTATCTTCTGGCCTCATTAATATTTGAAAATATCCTGACCTTAAGTCAATTTTTGAAAAATGCTCAGCACCTTACAATTCATACAATAGCTCATCAATGACAGGGATAGGATAGTCATGCTTGATGGTCAAGTTGTTGAGGTATCTATAGTCTACACACATCCTCCATGTAGCATCGTTTTTCTTAACTAGGAGCACTGGTGATGCAAATGGGCTGCTACTATGTTGAATAACTCCTGAATCTAGCAGTTCCTTCACTATCCTCTCAATCTCATTTTTCTTGCTGTGGGATACCCTGTAGGGGTGTTGGTGCTTAGGGTTACTGCCCTCCTTTAGCACAATGCTGTGTTCAACCCCTCTAACTGGTGATAGTCCTTTGGGTTCTTCAAAAACATCCTGAAACTCCAAAAGTAATTCCCCCATCTTGTCATTGTTGTGCTCAGTCTTAGGTTTAACCTTAACCCAATACATTTCTTCAATCTGAGTGGGCACCTCTTGGTGAACCATTTTAAAAAGGGTAGGACCGGAAATTAATTGGCATTCAGTTGGAGTAGAGATAGCTTGAATTTGTACCCTTCTTCCCAAGGGAGTGACAGTGAATGTCATCTTGTCTTAGTCAAATTCAATAGGAGTACAAGATATCAGCCAGTCACCTCCTAATATAAAATCACACCCATCAGTAGCCAGAACCCTAGGTGAGAAGGTAAAAGAGTGGCCCAGCATCTTCCATTTGAACCCTGCAACCCTATCAGAGTTGACCATTCTTTGCCCATTAGCAACTTTAACCAAGATAGGTTTGACCTTTTCCAAAGTGCAGCCCAGATTCTTAGCAGTAAATTCCTGTATAAAACTTAGAGTGCTCCCTGTATCAATAAGTATATGCAACTTCTCACTCCCAGAGAACCATTGAGCCTCATAGTAGTGACTCCACCTTCCCCTGATATAGGATTCAGTGTCGTTTGAATTTCCTCCATTGAATCAGCAACTACCTGCTCATCTATCTCATTGTGCATGTAGTGTAGCTCCTCCTCCTCAGTCATAATCATATAGGGAATCCTGTTCTTACACATGTGCCCATGATTTGAGATTTTGTGTGTGCCTACTTTATAAATAATTGTCAGAAATTTAATAGCTCACCCGCAAAATAACGGGTTCGCGTGTAGGTTGGCAAGCTTAACTCGAGTCGTCTCTCAAGGACTGATGTTCGGAGTTTTCAATGTTTGTTTAGTCACAATTTTAACACGAGAACTTGTATAGATTTGGTTTTTGAAAATTATCAACTACTAGTTAATTTAAAAGCATCGACTAATTATTTTAAACTAACTAATTTATCCTAATTAATTAACTAAAGCTTCAAACTAAATTATCTAAGAATTATTAATCTAGGGATTTTAAGAGCAATTTTAGTTCTAAATTAATTATCTAGCATGCATCAACTTCTACGAATTAAACTAAGCATGTGATTCTCAAGAACAATAAGATCAATCTCAAAATTCTCAAGCAATAACATAGCATGAACCAATTATCAACTAATTATCAAAACTAAAGCAATAATTAAATTAATCATGAACAAATCACCACCAAGTATGAACAAGACAATAAACGCAGCGACTAATTATTATTAAAACTAAAAATCTCAAGGTTCAAGCTTCAGCAAATCAAAGGTTCATACGATCGAAATAATTAAACGGCTCAAAAACTCAAAAAAAAAATTAAAATCCTAAGCATAGATTATCTAGAATTAAACTAAGAATAACTAGAGTTTAGAGAACTTATTAAGTAGATAAAAGTGCAGAAAGATTGCTAGGAAATCGGACTTTGGATGGTTGATCTCGGTCGAGAAATCGGAGCTTGAACGAACGTCTTCGTCTTAGTGCTTCGGATCTTGAATCTTCGACGTAGATCTTTAAAATATGTTGTAAGGTGTTGAAAATAGGTTTCTCAACCCTAGGTAAGTGTCTTGGGTCGTGGTTGTGTGCTTAATCTGAAATATGAAGGGTTTATATAGTTATTTCATGACTTGGCGCACAAGAAACCCTAAAAATCATGATTCTGGGCAGTCGCGTCGATCGAGTCGGTTCTTGCGTCGACCGACGTAAACTGGTCGACGCGGGCGGACTATGCGCAGCGCTCGGTAGGACTCGGCAGCTGTGCATTGGTCGACGCTCCATGGGTCGACGCTACAGAGAGCTGCGGTCGGCCAGGGCTACTAGAACAGTTCTAGAGGGAAAACCGTTATAGAAAATCGACATCTTCAAATTCTTTAAATCGCGGCCCGTTTTCGCTGAAACTCCACTCGTAGGCCCATCCTCGACTATATTCAAACTTAAATACTTTAAAATAACTAAATAAACAAAAAATTAATTAATTATTATTAAATTACGATAAAATAAGTTGGAGATAAGAAAATATGAAAATGTGCTCAATCTATCCAACTTATACCGAAAACAATAAGAAAAGTAAACTAAAATACTAATAAAAACCAAGACAAATTCGTGCTAATCATCCCACTAGAAAATGGTTAATCACAATTATAGCAAAGCCCTTTTTCCCTCCTAGTTGCCATCTCAGATGCAGTTCGAAGCTTGAATGGTGGCTTAGTAGCATTCTGGTTGGCCTGGATACAGTGCTCATCTCATTTCTCCTCACGTTGAAAGATGAAACAGGCTTAACTGTATTCCTGAACTTCTTTGACAGTGCCTCCAGGGTATGTAACTGCCTTTGCCCTAATTCAATAGTTTGTTGCAAGGTTGTGGGCTCAAACATGTGCATAAATGCTTGCAACTCCTCACTCATCCCATTAATGAAACTGGCTATGAAATAATCTTCAGAATATGCACTATAGTTTAAGAGCAGAATACAAGCTCTTAATTCTTCAAATCTCTCCACATATTCCACATAAGAGTGTGTGTGTCTCAACTTGTTGAACTTAGCAATAATTTTTGATTCTTTCAACTCTTCAAATCTGGCTGAAACAACTTCTAAAAACTTGAACCGGGATAGATCTAATTGTTTCATGGAAAATTGTTGATGCCACTGTGCATATTTCCCTTCAAAATGCATAGAGGTTAGGGTTACCTTTTGGGAGTCAGGTATGCTGGGTATTAGCTTGAAATATCCTTGGTATTTTAGCATCCAACACCTGGGTTGGGAACCATCAAATCTGGGAAAGTCAAGCTTGGGTAATGGACTAATGATGTGGGAAGGTGACTGATCCTGGATCATTCTGTTGGCTGCAGAATGTTGCTTAGAAATCGTTCTGGGAGAGGACCAGTCTGGGCTTGGACCTCCCAGGACTGATCCTTCGTCTGTTTGTTTGGGTCCCTTGTCAAAATTAAGCAACTGCAACTGAATAGATGCTAGGGTTTGAGAAAGATGATCGAATTTTCTTTTCATGTCAGTGTTGATACCAGTGGTTTTTTCTTATATTTTCATTTCAGTAGCTTCTCCTTTTGCAGCTTCAGTTTGAATAATCTGATCCAAGCGCTTCTGGGCTTCCTGCAGATCCTTAAAACGAGTGATTTCTGCCATCAAGAAGGATCGAGGGCTCTGAGATACCGATTGTTAAGATTGGTGTAATATTGTAATTTTTCCTGAATTTTATATATGGATTCATATGTAATTTGTTGAGAGAAAGGGAGGAAGAGACTTGAGGGAGAAGATAGATTAGGAAATTGTAATGCTTGCTTAATTTTTTTCTCCTTTCTTTCCAGTACATAAATACCCAAAAGGGGGGACCAGAAGCATCTAAGCTTGATCCACCAAACAAAGGAAATACTAACCAACTCTACCAATTAAAATATAACACTTGTCTTGCTAAAATTAAAAGATAATAATCAGCCTCAATACCTCAGCATCCGCCACGTGTCCCCCCCTTTCCCACTCGGTACCCGGCCCAGTCACCCGAAACAAGCCTTGACCCATGCCCATCTCTTATCAATTCGTCCTTAAAAAATTCGATCCCAAGTTTCTTCAACCCTAATTCCCCTCTTTTCTCCTCCGGCGACGGCAAAACCTTACCAATCATGACATAATGCTCTCATTAGGTTATATTGCTTGCATTGGTTGGTACGATGCTCCCATTAGATCAAATTGCTAACATTAGTTGGTTCGAAGACCCCACTATGTCGAGTGGATAGTATTGGTTAGTTTGACGCAACCATTAGGTTAATTGGCTAGAATTGGCTAGATCAACACTCCCAATTAAGTTGATTTGCTAGCATTAGCTAGTTTGACGGTCGCATTAGATCGAAATGTTAGTAATTTCTCATTCGATGCTTCTATTAGGTTGAATTGGTACATTGGCTGGTTTGAGACCCCAATTATGTCAAATTGCTAGCATTGGCCCTTTCGACTCTCCCATTAGTCAACTAACTCGTCGACATACTTCATGGTAAGTTTGGCACTTACAATTGGCACCAATTTGCCATCAACTAACTTAACAGGCATTGTGATAATGGGCAGAGACCGTTGGTATCCCGTCAGCAATTAGGGGTCGTCGGTATATACTACGAGCTCATGACCATTGGTATAATTCGTTGGCATTTATTTTTGTAGTTTGTTGCTTTTATAATTATGTTATCTCAAGTAATGAAGATTGCGCGGGGATATCTGATATCCTATATGGAGGGATTATTATTTTATATTGATTCTTGATGTGCCGAGTCGAGCTATTGGTATGGAGATCCTAGCATATGAATACACATGATCGTTAATGTACTCGTCTTTATGGCTCATTTAGAGATTTACTTGAGGACTCATTTATGATTAAATATATTAAGTTTGTGGTTAGTGGGAATCATGTTTGATAGATAGAACACCCAGATAATTTTTAGAAAAGTTAAAATTCATTGCTGAAATAGAGGAGTGAAACCCCACAGCCCACGGCTTCACTTGGTGTTGAGGAATTTATTCTGGGCAATAATTCCTATTTTGTTATTTGCCTTTCTTTGGCACAAAATAAGTTAGGGAACTAGATTTAGAACTTTATTTGTTTCCTAGTTGATGTAAAACACTTTATTTAGTTTCCTAGATTGTGTTTAGGATTGGTTTTACTTGTTTACCAAGTTTAGGATTCTAGGATTGTCTATTTAAGACAAGAGAATCCTAAAGCTTGTGATTACTTTTTTACGCACGAGATTTTTGAACAGAAGACGCACAACGCAAAGCAGAAGACGCATGAGCAAATGAAAGAACATGAAGACTACTTGGAGCCACTGTTCGAGATCAACAAGTTCTTTGAAGTTGCGTGACCAACGGAGAAGAGCTTTTCAACCTAAGCGACAAGTATTTAGTATCAAGTTTTTGATATTTTAGTTTTCATATATTACTTAATATTTTTGTATTGATCGAACAAGAAAGTAATATAGTTTTTGAGTTTGTACACCCAAGTTCACAAGTATTTTACTTGTGAACTGAATTTAATTTGCTGTGTTCTTAATTTAATTTCCGCTGCATAATTTTCGATTAACTCTGTTGTTAACCAGTGTTGGCTAACATTGATAAACAACATCACAAACTGAGACTTATTTTCAAACCCATAGACCTTCAAATTTTACAATTGGTATCAGAGCGGTTACTTAATCTCTTAAGTACTGATCCTTATTTTTAGGTGCTATTGATGCTCAAGGCAACCCAAAGCCTTCGATCCTCAATGGTGATAACTATTCTCTCTGGAAACAAAGGATGCGGTAGCACTTAAAGAGCATTGATGAACGTGCATGGAGAACCATTCTAATTGGATGGGAAAAGCCACGTGTCACTGATGGTGAGGGTGATACCATCGACAAGAAAGAGGAAGATTGGACTGCTGACGAAATAGCTACGGCAAACTGGAATTCCAAATGCATAAACACCTTGTGTGGATATGTAGATGCAAGTTATTACAGAGTCATCAAGAATTGCCACTCAGCAAAAGACGCATGGGACGCACTCCAAAGGGTGTGTGAAGGGACCCAGAGCGTAAAGAGATCAAGGCTCAGAATGCTTATGTCCACCTTCGAGACAATGAGAATGGATGAAAAGGAGTCTATAATGGACTACGCCATGAGACTATCTGATGTTGCAAGTGAGTGTAGAGAGCTTGGAGATTCAATAACGAACGCACGTCTTGTGGGAAAACTACTCAGATCCATCACAAAGAAATATAATATGAAGGTGGTTGCCATAGAAGAATCCGAAGATGTTGATGATATAGAGCTCAACACCTTAGTCGGAAACCTCAAGTAATATGAGATGGAACACCTTGGTTCCAACTTAAAAGAGAAGAAAATGTGGCCCTCTCCTCCGATGCAAACCTAGACAACAATGAAGATGATGAGGAGTTTGATTTGAATGGGATTCTGAAAAAGATGGAATCCTCTACGCTTGAGGAGGACGAATTGTCCTTTGTGACCCAACGTCTCAATAATTTCTTAAAGAAGAAGAACAGCATTGGAGGCTCAAGCACAAAGTCCAGGCCACAGGCGTCTACTCCAAAGTTTACTGGACGAGCACTTCCCAGATCTCAGTCCACATCGTCAATTCCCAATACTTCCAGTCCCTTGAAACCACTCAGTGAGGTGCAATGCCACGAATGTAAGGGTTGGGGACACTATAAGAATGAGTGTCCTAACACTCTTAGGAAGAAAAGCATGGTTGCTACAGACTTTACTGAGGATGTCAATGATTCTGAATCAACCGAACCTGTTCCATCCTTGTTCTCCAATGTTGTGTGGGACGATGACGTCCATGTTGGTATCCTTGAAACCAACATCGTGTGCCTGAATGAAGAAACTACGGATTATCTTGAGGAGTACGAGCAGTTAAGTATTGAGCACAAGCAACTGTTTGTCAACTGGGGAAAACAGGTACTCAAGGTCAAGGATCACATGAAAGAAGTGGAAAAACTAACCAAGGAGAAGGATGATCAACTCGATATAATTGTTCACTTGGAAACATCGCTCACCAAGAAGGATGCTGAGCTAGACAAGGTGAGAACCGAGTTGATAAAGGTTCAAGGAGCTATCACTAATCTGAACAAAGTCAAGGCAAAGCTCGACGAAATCCTGGAGACAAGCTTCCCAGAAACCTCAAAGCATGGAATTGGCTATAAACCGATTCAGCCAACACATTCCTCAAGCCAAGAACAAAAATTGACCAAATGACACAAGAAGAGAAGGAGACAGTTCGTGTGCCATCATTGTGGTGAGCCAAGTCACATTCGACCTTCTTGCTGGAAGATTATTGGCGAGAGAAGACACTTTCAGAGAACAAATGTGACTACCAAATACCATGTTGGTCCCCATGTTACCAACATCAATACCAACACCAGGTCCAAACAAGTGTGGGTCAAGAAAAATACCATCAAGTGCAATATGATCCATACCTCCCTGAAGTCCCACGTTCCAGGAGCCTGGTATTTCGATAGTGGATGCTCGAAGCATATGACTGGGTCAGAGGAACTACTTTACAACATTGTTAGATTTAGAGGTGGAAAGGTAAAGTATGGTGGAGGGGCAAATGGCCAAATAGTTGGTCAAGGAACTCTCCATGTTCCTGGCATTGTAACTCTGGAAAATGTGCTGCTGGTAGAAGGACTTACTGCAAATTTGATAAGCATAAGTCAACTGTGTGATGGAGGCCTTAGTGTCAAATCAACCGTGAAAAGTGTGAAGTCTATGAGGAGAATGGACCATGTATACTCACTGGACAAAGGACTTCAGATAACTACTACCAAATCCAAAGTGATGCCTTTTGCAAGTTGTCTCAATTAAGTGATGCTGAGGTATGGCATCAAAAGCTTGGGCATGTCAACTACAAGATGATGGACAGGTTGGCCAAAGAAGAAGTTGTGAATGGGCTGCCTAAGCTCAACACCAAGATCATCCCTGTGTGCGAGGCATGCCAGAAAGTAAAGCAGGTAAGGGTGACACATCCAATTCAGCAAAGCCTCACTACATCTTCTTGCTTTGAACTCCTTCATATGGATCTCATGGGACCACTTGAAGTTGAGAGCCTTGGTGGAAAGAGGTTTCTAAGTTCACTTGGGTTGAATTTCTAAAAGAAAAATCTGAAACTTTTGAAGCTTTCAAAAAACTTGCAAAAGGCTGTGTGTAAGATTTGAAATGAACATTGTTAGGATTAGAACTAATCACGGTAAAGAGTTTGAAAATGAATCTTTCTCAAAATACTGCACTTCGGAGGGAATAAGTCACGAATCTTCTTCACCTATCACTCCCCAACAAAATGGCATAGCTAAACGTAAAAATAGGACTCTTGCTGAGATTACTAGAACTATGCTCATTTCGAATGGCATAGCAAAACGTTTTTGGGCTGAAGCAATGAATACTGCATGTCATATCATAAATAGGGCTTACTTTACCAGGGTCATGTGCAACTCCCTATGAATTGTTGTTGGGTAAAAAACCGAACTTGATCTTTTTTTATGTGTTTGGATGTATTTTCTATGTGCTCAACGATACAAATCGTCTAGCTAAATTGGACTCAAAAAGTGACAAGTGTATCTTCATGGGTTATTCCCAAAATAGTCATGCATATGGGTTGTTTAACCTTAGAACTCGAAGCATGTTTGAGTCTGTAAATGTCAAGTTCGATGATCTAACAAGTGGAGTTAAACCAACCGAGGATAATGATCTAATTTATGATCAAAGTCCTCAAGATAATATCACTCTTCCTATAGATGATAGTGCAGGTACTGAAAACAGAGATGCAGGTGCTGAAATCAGATAGTTGAGTGATGTTGGTACCAATGTTGGTACTGAGAACTCAACATCTGAACCAACATCAGCTCAAGACGGCGCAGAATCAGATTCTGAATCAGAAGATGAAGACCCAGCTGAATCAATTGACCTCCATCAAAGGAACATCCCATCCAAAATTCAGAGAAATCATCCCGTGGGCCAAATGATCGCAGAGTTAGATGAAAGGAGTACAAGAAGGCGACAGATAAATTTCAAGGAAATGGTCAGGTACGTCTGTCTGTTTACTAATTGTTCTAAGATTCGTGAATCTTTGTACCTTTCTAAAACAGAGCCCAAGCATGTGGAGGATGCACTCAAGGATGAATTCTGGATAAAGACAATGCAAGAAGAGCTGGACCAATTTGCCAAAAATGATATCTGGGATTTAGTTCCTCGTCCAGAGAATTCCCACGTGACAGGAACAAAGTGGATATTCAAGAACAAGTCTGATGAGGCAGGCAACATTGTGAGGAACAAAGCTCGACTGGTTGCACAAGGGTATACACAAATTGAAGGAATCAATTTTGATGAAACATTTGCCCCTGTTACTCGCATTGAGTCGGTAAGACTTTACTTGCTATTGCGTGTTATATGAAGATTTCATTGCATCAAATGGACATTAAGAGTGCGTTTTTAAATGGAGTCTTAAGTGTATGTTGAGCAACCTAAAGGATTTGTAGATCCTCAAAAACCAAATTTTGTTTTAAAACTGAAAAAGGCGTTGTATGGTTTAAAACAAGCTCCAAGAGCTTGGTATGGAAGGTTAACTCAACATTTGCTTTATTTGAACTTTAGACGAGGGGAGGTTGACAAAACTTTGTTCCTTCTTATGTAGATGATATTATTTTTGGATCCACTAACGAGCAGATGGTCAATGAATTTATCACTCGAATGTCCGACACATTTGAGATGAGCATGGAAGGTAACCTCTCGTACTTTCTTGGTTTTCAAATCAAACATCTTGATGATGGTATTTTCTTTTCCCAGACTAAATATGATAAGAACTTAGTCAAAAAGTTTGGGTTAGAAAGTGAGTCTCATAAGAAAACCCCACTGGGAAAAACTGTAAAGCTGTCGAGAGACAATGTAGGTAAGGGTGTTTATAACACCATGTACAGAAGCATGATAGGGAGTCTGTTGTATTTGACTGCAAGTAGACCTGATATTATGTATAGTGTGTGCTTGTGTGCTAGATATCAGTCTAATCCAAAGGAGTCACACCTAAAAGAAGTTAAAAGAGTTATTAGGTACATTGCTGGTACAACAGAACTACGTGTGTGGTATACAAAAGATACTGGTACTGAACTTGTAGGGTATACTGATTCGTACTGGGCTGAGGATGTGGTAGATAGAAAAAGTACTACAGGGGGCTATTTTTTCTTGGGTAAAAATCTAATCTCTTGGTACAGCAAGAAGCAAAATTGTATTTCTCTTTCTACAGCTGAAGCCGAGTACATTGCAGCTGGAAGTGCGTGCACACAATTATTGTGGATGAACCAAATGATAGAAGACTATGGTCTGCACAGTAGTATCTTGATTGTGCTGTGTGATAATTCCAGTGCCATTGACATCTCTAAAAATCCAGTCCAGCATTCTCAAATCAAACACATTGACATAAGGTACCACTTTATTCGAGACTTAGTTGAGAGGAAGATTGTTAGCCTTGAGCATATTGGAACAGATAATCAGCTTGCTGACATCTTCACGAAGGCATTAGATTTTGAGACCTTCTCTCGTTTGAGAAGAAATCTCGGTATGTGCATTATCTAAACCAATGTTGGCTTGTGATGTTGTGACATCCAATATCAACATCAGTCACAATATCTGTATACTTTTGCATGCATTTTTATCTTTCTTTTCATACATAATCCTGATGTATTGAGTTTGATTGAAAGTGCGATAAGGTCCTGTGTTGCAATAAAAATGATGGCAAAAAGAACCAACCTCTTCAATTAGGTGATTGTGGGACTTACCCGCAGAAACTGGTTTTCTTCCAGGTCCAAAAATAAGAGGTGTTAAACAACAACTGCTGAAGATTAAATATTCAATTCCCTAAAAGGATGAAGAAAATATGGATACAAATTGATCCAGTCTTTAAACTTCACCTTCTTGCGAGATCTTGACGTAGTCATTATCTTGGGTTAAGGGGTAAGTGTCCATTGACTTCGCCTAAGGCAATGTTGGTTTATAATGTCAGAAATAAAAAGCAACATTGGATCAAGTCACTGAAATCATAATATGTTTTTGTATATTCTTTTAGGTCATGAATTTTAGGCATCGCATAGGACATTCATACTTTGTGAAGATGCCATCTTGTTGTGCGTACTGTTGCTTATGTTTTTGTCTATCTTGAAATCTCTTAATTGTGTTTTGAATCTAGCTAACTAAGTGTTTCAGTGGTGTTATAATCGGACGGCTGGACAGGTAATAACGAGTTTAATTTGGAGCGAGAATAATTTATATTGCACAAGATAGATACTACTGAGCTGATGGTTCACTTGTTCTAGCTATCTACTTCGGCCGATTTTGTTTTAAGAGTTGTGCAATTTAATTTTTAAAATAAATTAAAGAAGAGATAATGGTATTGTTGATGTGATCACGTAGCTTAAACTAAGGGGGAGTGGTATTTCTTTTAAAAGAAAATAAAATCGGAATTAGGCTCAAAAATCCGTAGCTAGGTAAAATTAAGGCTTTTTCCTTTTATTTTTCTTTCTTCTCTCTCCTTGGCAATGGTCGTTTTTTTAAAGCATAAATACTGGTTGATTTTTTACCGTTTGATCACTTCCCAATTACTCTTCTGCGATTAAACTCTCCAGCTCTCTTACCTCTCTCCAATTATCTCGATTCTGTTTTTTCTCTTTTGTTTCTAAGAATTTACAGGATATCAAACTCGCCGCC
The DNA here is from genome assembly GCA_014905375.1 of Phtheirospermum japonicum. NCBI lineage: Eukaryota > Viridiplantae > Streptophyta > Magnoliopsida > Lamiales > Orobanchaceae > Phtheirospermum > Phtheirospermum japonicum. Next base: position 443,202 of record BMAC01000760.1, read on the forward strand.
GCCCTCATCTGTTCCAGAGTTGTCAGCAGAGTTCCGTCGCTCCGGCGAACAGGTTCTTGTGCCCTATCCCAGAGTTGGTGGCCTGGACATACGTGAAGAAATCGGTGGTGGTTCCTCTACCATCCCACCACCGGTAACAATATCACCACCGCCCTCGCCGCCACAAGAATCTCACGACGTTGTTCCAGCTCCACCGTCGATTGACGCCATGCCTGAAGCCCAGGTGTTGCCAGGACAGCCAGGGAATGAGATAGATGTTTATAATCCACCGGTTTTAGCGTTTGTTTCTGAGACGCTTGGAAGAGTGCGGAACCCTACCTTGAAAAGGTCCCGGCGGTTGCGCAACATACCTCCCAGCGTTGTGCCGCCTGCAGTACCGAAGAGCCGCGCAGGGCCACGCCGCAATGTGCCTATTGAGCACATGAATCTTGCGGAGGATGTCACGGTGATGTCAGACCCTGACGACGATGATTACGTCTCTGCTCCGGTGGAAGGTTCGGTGCCTCCGTTACCTTCAGCTCCTACTCTGAAGGCAAAGAAGACGCCTCGCCGAAAACAGCTTGTGAGGTTGGCCGACAAGAGATCTGACCCGGCTAAAGTCAAGGTTTTTCCAGGTTCCACTGCGACTGAATATTCTTCCCCTCTATATACTATTTTTGATTTTATCACCGGCGAAGTCACCAGCTCCTCCAGACCGACTTCCGCTGTTCCTCCTCCGTCTCCAGTTAGTAAAGATCAATCCGAGTTTGATCCTGAGATTTTTGAGTATTCCCCTGACTCCTCTTTTGATGTGCCTCTTCGTGATATTCTTACTGCCTGCAAGAAGGAAAAGAAGAAAAAGAAGGTTGCTGAGGAGGACAATGTTGATCCCCATGTTGGTTCCCCCATACCAACATCACATCATTCACTGTCTGTTTCGTCCTCCAGCACTGCCTCTGTTCCGATTGCTTCTCGTGCTCCCACGCCAACTTCTTCAGATGCCTCTACTCATTCCAAGTCCTCCACGAGTACTCCTTCTCGGACCCCTGAGCTTGAGGATATGGTGCCTTTTTCGGAGAAGTTTCTAACTGCCGAATCTGCAGGGTTGTTTGATACATACCGAACCCGCCACATGATTGCTGAGCGCCGAGTTCCAGTTGAACTGTTTGAGCGTCAAAACTTGATTGTCTACCTCCAGTTTAAAGGTATGTACTCCACGGTTTCCACTGCCATACCATTTGTCCGGGATGTTGTTGTTGAGTTTTATGCAAATTCGTTGCCGTCTATTGTTGATTCAAACTCTGTGAACTATGGCAAAGTGTTTATGCGTGGTAGAGTGTTTAGTTTCACCCCTAATTCAATTGATGAATTGTTTGGCCCTGAGCCATATCGAGGTGATTCTACTGTGGATGATATGGATGAGGTTATTTCATTTTTGTCTGGCGGTATGGTGCATACATGATTTAAACAGTTGCCGAGCACTAGGCTTTCTTCTCTCTATTCTATTTTGCACAAGTTGGCCATTTGCATCTGGGTTCCCTCCAAGAATACTACGTGTGTTACGCAGCCTCAGGCCCAGTTTTTGTACAGGCTTGGAAGAGGAATCAAGTACAGTTTCGGGAAGCATGTGTTTGATATTGTTACGAAGTTTGCCACCACCAGGTCCGCCGCGTCATTGTGCTTTCCCTCTTTGATATTCAGCCTGCTTGAGAATCAGGGCTTGGAGCTTCATTCCGATGATGTCCTTACTGGGGAGGCTGACTGGTTTGCTTTAAGGGGCCAGCATATTACCGGTGCCAGGGTTATTGATCTTCCTTGGAAGGCACCTTTCCAGGCCGATGTTGCTAGTGGTGTTGGGACCGGCTCTCCCAACATGGTCCCCATTTCTGCTCAGGTTATTAAGGCGCATGTGGCTTGGATTGATGCGCAGATTACCCAGCTGAAAGCACTTCGTGGTTCGCTTATGGAGGCCCTTTTGCCTTCTGGTCAAAAAGGGGGAGAAAATGTTGGCGACCCAAATGAGGATGATGAGGATGATGCTGCTGATAAGGATGCTGAAGCTGATACGGTTGCTGCCGAGGCCTTGGCGAGTCTTGCTCTGGAAAAGCGAAGGAAACGGATCCGATCTCGCAATAAGGCCTTGAAGAAGATGAAGAGAATGCAGGAGAGGAAAAAGCGAAAGGATAGGGGTGAAGGAACTTCGACATCCCCTCGTCGTTCGAAGAGGGTTCGAAGTCAATAAGTTCCTTTTATTCTGTTTTATTTTGATAAGTGGTAAATTGATCATTGTTTGATCAATGTTGGATTGTAATGTTGGGTTGATGATTTAATAACATTGAGTGTTTTATTTAGGGGGAGTTTACTAACTTGGGGGGAGTTAGTTGTTTTTGTTTGATCTTGTTTTTGCGTCTTAGTATTTTGTCCAGAAAGGCAAAAGGGGGAGATTGTTGAGGAATTTATTCTTGGCAATAATTCCTATTTTGTTATATGCCTTCCTTGGACACAAAATAAGTTAGGGAACTAGATTTAGGACTTTATTTGTTTCCTAGTTGATGTACAAGACTTTATTTAGTTTCCTAGATTATGTTTAGGATTGGTTTTACTTATTTACCAAGTTTAGAATTCTAGGATTGTCTATTTAAGACAAGAGAATCCTAAAGCTTGTGATTACTTTTTTATGCACGAGATCTTTGAACAGAAGACGCACAACGCAAAGCAGAAGACGCACGAGCAAAGGAAAGAACACGAAGACTACTTGGAGCCACTTTTCGAGATCAACAAGTTCTTTGAAGTTGCGTGACCAACGTAGAAGAGCTTTTCAACCTAGGCGACAAGTATTTAGTATCAATTTTTTGATATTTTAGTTTTCATATATTACTTAATATTTTTGTATTGATCGAACAAGAAAATAATATAGTTTTCGGGTTTGTACACCCAAGTTCACAAGTATTTTACTTGTGAACTGAATTTAATTTGTTGTGTTCTTAATTTAATTTTCGCTGCATAATTTTCGATTAACTCTTGTTGATGTTGTTAACCAGTGTTGGCTAACATTGATAAACAACATCACAAAGTGAGACTTATTTTCAGAACCATAGACCTTCAAACTCTACACTTGGTACAAAAGAGAAAAAAACAACAAATTACAAGAATAATGAGGCAAGAAGGGGTGGAGCTATTGAATGCCCTCTCCATCTATGTACAGAGCTCTGTAGATGCCTTGGCACATATGCCACATCCTTCATCGAACTCTGGCCAATTGTTGGCACAGGCGCATTTTCTCCATCATCAAGCGCAATTTCTCCTTAGAAATTGCTTCATTCTCTAGAATAATGTCCAGGACTTCAAATTGGAGGTTGATAGTTATTCTTCTGGCAGTCGCACTCCACTTGAAGTACTTGCAGCTGAGAGGTTTCCTTGTTAGAGAAGTAGTTGTCAAAAGAAAACATTGTATGAGAGAAGAAAATAATTGCAGAGGATTTTTTGAGAAGAGGATGATGAGTGATGAAAATGATTTCTTGAAGAAAGCCTTAAATAGGCGTGAAAAGTTGGAGTGAGAAATTGAATTCAAAGGAATAACTCGCCTCAGAACATTGCTCTGCCCTACGTGGACCAATCGGAGAAGAGCATCTGAAACAGAGTCTCTGCAATCTTATTCTCCAAAGTCACAATAGAGTCCCAAGTGCTTATTATCTTTAATGTATGGATGAAAGTGCCATTAGATATTCGAGCCGCTGGTTGGCGGATAACTCACCAAATAGTGAGGTCGGTTGAAGGGTCTGATTTTGGGTAACGAAGTAGGAGTTATGAGTATTTGTTAAATTGTAAATGTTTGTTAGCACATTGATATACATTAAATATGAAATTCACATGAGAAAGTTTGTTGAGATATTATTGATTAATTTAAAGTTTGAAAAAGGGACTAAAGATATTTAGACAAGTATTTATTCGCGCAAGAAGGAAACATGAGATTGAAATTGCATTAAAGAAAAAAATGATGCAAGTGTCATTAAGAGAATGGAGCTTCACAAGTCAAGGTCTCATTTAGGGAAGATTGTTAAAGTGATTAACTATTCCTAATGATTATCTTCCACTATTTCATCTTTGACCAGGTCGACACCTGGTTCAAATTCCAACTCGTTTGTTATTTCTCATATGATTTGATCATTTATAGGCTCGGAAGGTCAAGCTAGGACCCAAGTTGTGCTTCATGAATGATATCTTACAGTGCAGGTCCCCACCACTCAAATGAGGCTACCTCATTTGGATCCCCTTTACATATAGAAGGGTCCAAGTACGGACGATGTGCCTTTTTGTTGAGCCCTGGAAGTTCAAAGCGGATATTTGCTCCTTAAATTTATCTAAAGCCCAGTCAAAATACTCCATGAAACGACGAGGAGTTGAAGGTATGTTATTGAGAGATGTTACTTTTATAAGAGTTATTCTCGGTACGACTCTAAGAAATCTTGTCCCATCTCGGATAATAGGAATGTTCTATGCAATGATTTAAAAATCGGACCGGACCGGCCGGTTCAACCGGTTAAAATGGGAACCGGCCATTGATCTGGTCCGATCACACCTATAAAACCATTTTAGCGGTTAAACCGATCAAGAACCGGTTAAACCGTCGAAAACCGGCAAAAAAACTGGTTGAACCGTTCAAACCATTTTTTATGTGCAAAATAATGTGTATGATTCAAGTAAATTGACATAATTATATTAATGATGCATGGAACCTAATCAAGCGATATGAAAATAAATAAATTATGTTTGGTCAATTTTATTTTTTTATTTTTATCTCTCTTAATAATCTAGACAAATAATTAAGATAGTGATCTATGACTAATATATCACATAACAAAGAATTACAGTAATATATTTAATAGAGTATAAATAAATTAAGCATGTTTATATAATAAATTAATCACTTTTTTCCAAATACGAATCAAATTAATATTTATATTAATACATTACATAAGATTCCATACTATATAATTAAGAATATTATGTTTTTATTAATACGGTTGGACCAGCGGTTGAACCGGTCCGACCGGTTAAACCATGAACCGGTGAGGAGACCGGTTCGTTCACCGGTCGGGTTTTTAAAACATTGGTTCTATGGCCCACTATTATGCCTTCTTTCATAGTTGTCAAATTGCTAACATTGGTTGGTTTGATTCTTCGATTAAGTCAGATTAGTAGAATTAGCTGGTTCGACACCTCCACTAGGTCGGGTGCCTAGCATTGGCTGGTTCGATGCTCCCATTAGGTTGAATTGCCATCGTTGGTTGTTTCCATGATCCCATTAGGTCAAATTGCTAACATTAGTTAGTTTGAGGATCCCATTAGGTCGAATTGCTAGCATTAGCTGGTTTAACGACCCCACTAAGTAAAGTGGAAAGTATTGGTTGGTTTGATGCTACTTTAGGTTGAATTGCTAGCAGTAGCTGGTTCGACGCCCCAAATAGGTCGAATTACTAGCATTAACTTGTTCGAAGCTCTCATTAGGTTAAATTGATTTCATTGGTTGGTTTGATGCTCCCATTAGGTCAGATTACTAAGCATTGGCTAGTTTGACGTCCTCAATAGGTCAAGTGTCTAGCGTTGGTTGTTTGATGCTCTAATTAGGTTGAATTGCTCTTGGTCGGGTGATGCCTGTGATGGCACTTGGTTAATCAACAACAACACTTCACATGAGCCCAGTTCGTGTTTTATTAAGTCGGGCTAGTTGTGATCCTTGGGTATGCGCGTGGGCCTACTTAACTGTTCTAAGACTAAGGAAACAAACTAACATAAATATCCAGAAAATAAGAGAGAGAAATCACAAAAAGCCAAAAAAAGAATCAAAACCAACTAAAACACGCAAAACCACAAATAAAAACATTCAAAAATGCACACCAATATGTACAAATCAACTCCCCCATACTTATTTTTTTTGTTTGTCCTTAAACAAAACTGAACCTAGACATGGACATTAAAAATTTATCTCCCAAGTGGACCTAAAACTAATGCACACGCGTGAATAGAGAATTAATGCATTTAGTCACTCATAATCAAAAAAGAAGGACGTCTACAACATCTTGAGATAAGAATTTAGATCCTATTCTTGACGACTAGTAAGACGAGTTTTCCTTCATGAAAGTCTCTCATCCATGCACCGACCAATGCCTATCCACGCTCAAAACCACTAAGTTGGTATTCGACTAGCCCTATCATCTATGCTCCTCTTTAAAAAATTTCTAAAAAGTAAAAATAAAAATAATATGTACAAGGGTCGCATGACTTATTACGTCGTAATACTTCAAGTATTTTCATACAATCCTTGTTTATTCATCTTTTTTTTAATACTTTTTTTTCTTTTATATTTTTTTTGAGTACCTAATTGATGGGGTACTTAATCGAACAAATATTTACAACACAAGCTATAAAAATGAGAGTTTCTTTTTACTAAGATACTTGTTACTACTTTCAACTTATAATTTTCTTTATTATGTGCGAGGAGTGGAGTTTAAAATTTCCAAAAATAAAAATTATAATTTAATCTTATAAGGGGCTACCGAGAACAAGGCTAGTAAAATGTATTCGACCTTCGTGGAAAGTTGCACGGATAGCATGAGGCTAATGCCCTTATGTAAGATTCATATACTTCATGCCCCACAATTATACTATAGCCAAACGAAAGTCTACACAACCTATCCAAAATAGCAAAACCGCATCACTTCGCCAAGGTTCTAAGTAATGTCAACATACTATGACTCAATCATCATCACAAGCAAGCATAAGAAAATCCTAAACAAGGACTCACCCCCACCCCCCCACCCCCCACACCTAAACCTAGAAATGCCCACATTGCACACAATAAATATGAGGCAAGATAAAGTAAAAGTGAAGGAAAATAGATACATCCCTAAAATCATGCTTGAGGTGAAGAGCCGAGCGTGTGGTGATGTCCAACGGGCAGTTGAGGCGAGAGAAACCTACATAAAGGGATAAGTGGAGGAAAATGAACACAAAAGACAAAAAGACTTGAACATAAGAGAATAACGTCAAAATGTGCAAAGGAAAAATATTTTTGATATGTTTATGAAAGTTTTCTAATTTGTTTTGGCTTTTTATATTTTTTTTATTTTCTTAACACATCGGCGTGAGTCGAGTCAAGAGAACAGTCCGGATCGAACCAGGTTGAGTTGATTGTAGCTCCCCATCAATGATGCATTGCTGGTCGATAAATGAGCTAAGGTGCATGCATGAGTGCATCGATGAGCCTTCAATGGCCTCGAGATTCTTAGAAACGAGCTTCTTACCGTGTTGAAGCTTCACTTTGTCTTTGTAATTTCCAAACTCTCATATCATTTCAACCTACTCGGGGTATCAAACAAGCCAATTCTAGCATTCTAACTTAATGGGAGCATCAAACAAACAAATGTTATCCACTTGACCTAGTGGAGGCATCGAACAATCTAATACAAGCAATTCAACTTAATGGGAGCATTGACCTAACCAATGATAGCAATTTAACCTAATAGGGGTGTCAAACAAGCTAATGCTATCAATTGACCTAATTTGGGTGTTGAACCAGCTAATCCTAGCAATCTGACCTAATCAGAGCGTCGAACCAGCCAATGCTAGAATTCTAACCTAATGGGAGCATCAAACTATCCAATGCTAGCAAACCGACCAAATAAGAGTGGAGAACAAGCCAATACTAGAAATTCGACCTAGTGGGAGCATCGAACTAGCAAATGCTAACAATGTGGCTTAATGGGATCGTTGAACCAGCCAATGCTGGCAAAAAGACCTAATCGGAGTATAGAATAGCTAATAATACTAGTAACCTTACCTTAATGTTCATTTAAATATTAATTTGTGCATATTTAAAAATCTATTAATGCACATTTAGAATGACAAAGATGTATTTGTCACCCAAATTAATTTATATCAATTAGATCAAATGTATTGAATGGTTGTAATTTGGCCCTACGGACTCATTATAAGAAGTGGACCCATTGGATCCACTCCCTACACACACACATACACACACACACACACACACACACACACACACACATATATATATATATATATGACAATTATTTATAATTTTTTTAGAGGAGATCACATATTTTCTAACCAATCAGCAAATTCATTTTTTGATTTTTTGTTGAACCCACCATCTGTAATGTTTGGTTGGTAGTTTTACGATCTCCATGAAAACACTGGATATGTTTAAAGATGAAGTTTGTCTTAATTATTATATAATCAATTTTTTATTAACCAAAATTTAAAAATGTTTGAACCTGATAAAATCTTGGGCTTCATCACATTTCAGTAAAATGTAATTACCGCCACATCGAATTCTTCTTCATTCAAGAATCTTGTTCCCGATGCTATGAATGTTTCACCATATTGAACATCGAAGGAACATCATAATTATCATCTTCACCATTTTGGCCATCATCATTACGAGGTTATTCTTTTTGTGGAGACATGATCTTCAAATAGTACGAAGTGAAAGTTGACGCATATTCAATAAGATATATGTCTGCTATCAAGTCCTCGATGCTCATCTTGTTCCTTGCATTGTCCTTCAGTTTGTGAAGAAACTTATCAAATGAATACATCCACCTATATTGCACTGGACCAGTAATTCTCGCCCCATATGCTAAGTGAACTGACAAATGCTCCATAGAGTCCAAGAAGCTAAGCAGAAAGATCTTTTCAAGTTGCACATAATTAGAGGAATATCACGCTCTAAACATCTCATATCATCAATCCCAATAACTTTATAACTGAGGTCCTTGGAAAACAAACTCAGAAGGTAATTAGCATCAACCTTTGCATGAACACATGAAAGGCATGGCTCTTCATCCCTGACAATCTCAATTCCTTTATATCGACCAGGGTGCGTATCCATCTGGAAATTGAAGATCTTTCACCCATTCATACAAGGAAATTTTTGATGGCTTATCCAATGTCTAACAAGCTTTAGGATACTTTCCTGATGCGTCTTATTGTATCCCAAGATGAAGACAATATCCATTCAATTCACACCTTGAATTTAGGTTGTCTTTTGTCTTCCCCTTTACATTCGTCACTATGTTAAACACATTATCAACCATGTTTTTCTCTATAAGCATAACATCTTGATTATTTCAAATCAAATTTGTGATCTAATACGACAAATCCCAAATGATGCTTTTTTTCCTCCAACCACTTGATTTAACTATGTGTCTATTGATGTGCGTTGCATCTAGATCAATAAATTTTAGAAGTCTCAAGCTTTCTATCTCTAACAAAATCTCTTTTTCCTGACCGAACACTGGGTGGTGGAGTCTCAAGCTTTATATTTTTCTGAAAATTTCATATGTCATTTCGAAAAGGATGACCACAATCAAGAAACTTCTGATAATTATCAAACTAAGATTGCTTCCCACTACCATTGATAGTAAATGTATCCGAGCATTCCATGCAATATGAACAAGTCATTCTACCAGTTGTGCTCCAACTAGTCAACATGGAGTAAGTGGGAAAATCGTTAATGGTCCACCTAAGGGTTGCCCGCAACTCGAAGTTCTATTTTTCAGAGATATTACATGAGGGTGCACTGAACAACTATAACTAATTCAAATCGTCAATTAGAGGCTATAGAAAAATACCCAGTCTATCCTTAGGAATTTTGAGGCCTGGATTAAGAACACTTAGAAATATGTATTATTCTTTTATAAAATCTAGAGAGGTAAGTTATATGACGTGACTATCACTGGAAACGAGGAATATTGCGCCTCAGAACCTTACAAAGGCCCAGTCTTACATTTTGACTTTCAGCGGTAAACTCTAGATAAGTTTGATCAAAAATGTTTCTAGGTCTTTGAATCTGACGGATGACGCATGACATAATTGTCAACAATGTGTTCTTCATGCCACCTCATGTCATTTGTACTCTGTAGATGTTTGAAACCTTTACAAATGGCGAGTTAATGGAAAATAATACATCTTCTTGTATGGAGTGATGGCCTTATATTGTTTTGTTTTTCCCTGCTTAGCGGGTTTAAACTGAGGTTGATTATAAAAATTACAACTGATTAGTCAGAATCATCTCTCAAGTAGATCATATAATTTTTCAGTCAACAATCTATCTTCTTGATCGGTGAGCCCATGCCCCTGAATAACTTCTTGATGTTGTAGAAGTTATCTGATGCATGATTATCTTTTCGCATAACATATTTGATTTGATCAAGTTTTTGATCATAACACTTCTAAGACATGCGATTCTCTAACTTCAAAGTCATGAGACGGGCAACTAGAGACAACCAAGAATATTTTTCCCACCCGGGATATAAAGGTTTATTTTCAGCTCTCAACATGTCTTAGAACTTATGCCCTCAAGATTTGCAGTTCTTCTACATCATCAACCACATCAAATTTGGGACCGGGTGCATCGTGAACCATATTGATGTATGTATTTGAGAATTTTTTTAAGAGTGATGTAAGATGGTCCTCCAACGTGAACCTCAGGGTCGACATGATGTGTGGAGACAATGTTTTTTTTTTACCATGGAAAGTACAGATATAGTAATCCGGTACAAATCCATTTTAACAAGGTGATACTTGATCTTGCATACATTGTGGTAAATACAATACCTACATTTAGTTGAGTACAAAGACACTCCAATTTCTTCCCATCCTACATTGCATGATGTGTGAGTGAAGATTGAATGATACTCTCCCCCCCTTCCACGAATGCGTTGGACAAGTAATCGTCCACGCTCCATTGTAAATCCAACTACAATTAGAACTCATCCTATGATTTCCTACCTATGACTAATTAATATATAATCACAATAATGAGTGATATAAGGTAATTGAATTATATTTTAAGTGAGCGGGGTGAGGGAGATCATATATAACGATTAAGTTTTGGTAAGGGCTCTATGCCATTCAATAATGTGGCCTTCAATAATAAAATTATCTTAGTATATATTTTGAGGACCTGAAAAGCACCGCCACTTAGTTCTATGAGTACACATATATTGCAGTGCACCCAAGAACGAAGGAGAGAGAGAAACCGGAATTCAAAACTCCACAAAATATATACGTGCTAAGATAATCACAATACACTCACATTCTTAAATTGTCCAAATAAGTAGACAATACATAATTTAGTATCAAACTCTATTTGATACTGTATCCCAAACGGGTTTGAGTTAAGGTGTTTGATTATGGAAAGAAGAACATAATTGATCCATTGATACTCAAAGAATTACCAACATATTTTTTTGGTTTGTGAACCACAACATTCAATAATTAAACATGTTAAAAAATATTCAAACTCACAATTCAAAACTTATATAAGTTAAACACAATATTCATAGATCACGACGTCATTTCAAACTACCACCAAATAGTAAAAATTTTAAACCACCGCAACATATCGAAACTTTTTAAGAATCCATTATTATAGGGACAAAACCACCCAGTTGGTGTCGTACACTACGTTATCACCGACATCACCACAGCACCAAACAAATCACAACATCACGTCAAATCAGAAAATAAAGCAGTCGCAGCATAAATAAATCTACAAATACTTGTACAAATAAATGACATATATATATATATATATATATATATATATAAAATTCAAAAATATTACATAAAGTCATGGAATAGTCAAACAAGATAACATTAAGAACTAATTATAATTAATCATTTTTATGTAAATAATTCCTAATCCGACCATAAAATTCCATTTAAACCTCTATATTAATCATAGTTTTTGAATACAACCCAAGATTAACTAAATAATTACAGTTCAATCCAAAGTTTTGAAATAATCCCTAATTAACCTCTAACTTAATCATAGTTTTTGAAAACAACTGTAATTCTGAAAAAAAAATTAATTAACCCCTAAATTAACTCTAATTTTTGAAATAATTGCTAATCGAACCCAAAACTAACCCAATTTCCTAATGTAACCCCAATTATCTAATTAATTAAAATAAAACTTAATTATCTAAACCCTAAATGAAGATCCTAACACTTTGTCAACTACCGAGGAGCTCGGCATATTACTCTTCAGAGTGATTCAAGTCTTCTTAGAATTTATTTATCGCAATGTTAGCGAATGATGCTTTGGATATGGATATTTGAAGGTCTTTCTTAGCCCTACTAATCACCTATATGTCTTGAGCTATCAATGCACCCTTTTTATTCAGTCGGGAGCATAACTCAGTCAGTTTTCATTCCAATTCTGCTACCCGGGAGGGGTTATTTTCTTATTCTTCATCTACAATCACCCCAAGAAGGATTATAGAAAATGCAAATAGCTGGGGTTTAAATAAATACGTTTAAATAAATACATGTATATAGTGTGACGTATAGAAGTATTGTTTACCTTGGAAAGATGGCACATCATAAAATGAGTTAGCCTGAACTTTGTGTATTCTAAGGCTTTCTAGCGATCGAGCAGTTAGCATGAGGAGGAATTGCTTCATGTCCCTGGTATCCATTAAAGTTCTCTCCTCGGGAAGATCACCAGTGCCCTCATCAGTTAGGTCTTAATCCTTCGAGTAAGAGGCAGGCTGTACGCCTGGCATATTCTTTGCTTGCCCATGGTGATGGGAGTTTCAAGGGGAGTCCGAGTATGGTTAGGTGGTGATTTTGGTCTGGGCATCTTTTGAAGCCTTCTCTGCCTTTTCATCCTTGCATGCTTTTGCTTTCTTTTGAGAAGTAGAGGGCGTGTTAATAGGCATCTCGAATGGTGTTGATTCAAACTTTTTGAATAGTGATTCTGTAAAAAGGAGAAGGTGATATATCGAGTGAACACAGTTAAAATACGAGGTTTTAATTATAATTATGTGTAATCTTTTGGCCACCAAGACTGCACGTGGGATGTGTAATCATTTGGCTTATCCCAAATTGGGATAGTAATTGCGATGAACTAGTTAGAAGGATGATATTGGAAGGATTTTTGTCCCATTCCGGGCAATCCAACGAGCTCACCTAGGGATTATTTGATCCTTTGGAGTTAGGTCTTCAATTTCTTTGAAAGGAAAGTGCCAAGCTCTTGAGGTATGTAAGAAGAAGAATCCATCTTCTAATGTTTTATATTCAAAGATAGATCAATTAGAAAATGAGCATTATGGCGTGATGCTAGATAAAAGAAGGCAATTTTGGAGTCTTTGAGCCCGAAGCAGTAATGGAAGAAGTTTACATAAGGTTCCATTTTGTAGGACTCAGAGACGATTATGAATCGTGTCATAAGGTGAATGGAGTTTGGAGGAGGTTGATTTAGAGGTAATTGATATTTTATGCTGACCACAATAAGAAAATGATGGAATGGTAAGCACAAACCATTATATACTTAAACTTAGAAGAAGATTAAACATTTTGTGGGAGGATTGTTGGCTGTATCCAATTAGTTGGGGTAGATAATGTAAAAATTGGTTGATGGTTGAAGCAAATTTGATAACTCGAGTCGAGTTAGCCTCTTTTTTATGGGGGTCGAGAGAAATGATTGTGTGGTGATTGGTAAGGTGTTGTTCAAATCACCCTTGAGGCGAGCTATAGTTGATTCGGAAGGACAAGAAGATAGCAAAAATGAGATAGGAGAGCTAATGTCTTTGCCTAACGTACAAGAAGGACTTTGTGAACTTGAATTGCTCGGCTGCATACTTAGTGTTGTGAAGATGACAATATTGATTAAAGAAAAAAGAAACATGATTGAAATCCTTAGCGAGATATTCAAAGACTAATGATTTGAACATATTTGTATGTGATTTTTGTGTGTTTTTGCATCGTATGTTGTGTGCTTTTATGTGTTTTAAGTTTATCTTTTTATCATTTTTCTTCCTTTTTTATGTTTTTCATTTCTTATGGTGTTTAATGTGTTTTTACTTTATTTTGTATGAAATAGTCTAACTTTGTTTAATGTTAATATCTTAGCTCAAAACGAGGAAAACGGGACGAGCGACGAGTCGAAGCCATGCAGGCGCCGCAGAGCAGCGCCCGCGTCGACGCCGAGTACCGCTCGCGTCGATCGACGCTAGGTCGACGCGTAGCTTCTGAAGTGTCGATCCTAGGCCCGTCGGTCGACACACTGTTAAAGCTACGCCCGCGTCGACCGACGCACCGTCGACGCAAAGGTTCTGAAGCGTCGATCTTAACCCCGTCGATCGACGCTAGGTCGATGCGTAGCTTCTGAAGTGTCGATCTTAGGTGCGTCGACCGACGCTCTGCCTGGCTCGCGTCGATCGACGCACCGTCGACGCTCCGGCGGTTGAGCGGTTATTTTTTAAGAAATCTATAAAAACCGGCTGATCTTCCATTTGCAACACCAGACTTCGAGGGGGCAAGGTCCAGAACACTTAGAAATATATTCCCCTTTCCCTTTCCCATCATATTTGAAGATTTCGTTCGAAGATTACATCAGAGGCTCGTTTCTACGTTCACCATCGTTACTTGTCATCGTTTAACGCTGAAGCTTGATCGTTTGCTGCAGATTTCCATGAACTATAAGTAGTAATTTCCTACTTTTTGTAATTTGGCTTTGGACTTAGTTTTCTTAAGTTGTACGTTTCATTATTAGTATGTTAGTTCGACTATGTTATTTTAGTAATTCAAGTGCTTTCGATTTGCTAGTTGATAATGATGCTTCTCGTTTTTAAATATCTGAATTTTCATGCTTCCAATTAAGTTTAATTAGTTAATTAGGTTTTTAATAATTGCATGCTTGTTTTTAAATTCGTAGTTGTAGAACCCTTCAACAAAGAAATGGATCGTGTGTTTAATTATAAAAATTGTGAACAAACATTTATCGACGCCGATTGCAATTCCTCGTGATTCGACTCGGATCAGCTTATCGCATACAACAGCTCTGTTCTCTTGCGAACGAGCTTTTCATTAATTTTAAACGCGAAAAAGTTCAATTCAAAATTTGGCGCCGTTGCCGGGGAATTGACAAAGGCTGTCCAAAAATGTTTGTTCGTATATGTGTAGTTTAGTTTGTTTAAGTTTGTGTTATTGTGTCTCGACTGTTTTAATTTGTTTGTTAGTGAATGCAAGGACGTAGGTCCTTGGGTGGAGAAATATTACCTTTAGTAGACAACATCCAACGGGTGAATCGAGCACGATTGACGTCAATAGCTGAATCATCAATGGCTTCATTCGGAACAAATACGTCGGAACCTATCCAACCGGAAACTCGAGATGAACAAAATAATATACCCAATCCACCACCGTTTAATCAAGATCAATTCAATCATCACGTCAACAATCAAGGCATGCAACTGAATCAACAACAGATGCCTTATTTCTTTCATCAACAACAGTTCAACTAACAACAACAATTTCATCCTCGAGGACCGTACGTTCCATTTAATCGGCCGTTTCATCAACATGAGCCTCAACCAGCTCGTATGCGTGAATTTGCTCGGCCCGTGATTGGCCCATCTACATCATACATTCGTCTAGGCCCAGCGGCCCGAGATTATGAGCTTAAGGCAATTCATTTCAACCTTTTGCCTTCCTTCTACGGGTGTTTACACGAGGATCCGATAACCTTCATTCGGAAATTTTACTCGATTATCCAAACATTTCCGTTGCAAAGACTTAATGAAGATCAGTTGAAGATGAGATGTTTCCCGTATACGTTGAAGGATAAGGCGGAAACATGGTTTTTGTCGTTGGAGCCCGATTCTCTTACAAATTGGGACATGGTGTATGATCACTTCATGGGGAAATATTTTTCAAATCAAACGATGTCTCAACTCCAAGTAAAGATAGCGTCATTCAACCAGATAGAAAATGAAACGTTCTACGAAGCTTGGGAACGTTTTAAAGAATTGTTGACACAATGCCCACATCATCATTATCCACTCGAGCTCGTTAATCAATTCTTTTATGATGGGCTTATTCTTATATTTCAGTATATGGTGGATAATGCAGCAGGGGGAGAGATTGGATCACGTACCGCTCAATAAGTATGGGACATTTGCGAGTCGATAAGTTACAATTCTCAACAGAAAAGCTCGCGATCGAAGAAGGTAGCTGTACATGAGATCGAGATGGCACATGACGATTCCTTTACTTACTATTTGTAGTATACATATTTATTATTTATATAATTATTTTATGTTAATATTATTTTGGAGATTATGATTTATGTAAAGAAAATATTAAATATATAGAAGAATTATGTATAATAAAAAATAAAATCTGAGAAAAATAAAAATAATATAATTTTTTTTGAAGAAAATAAAAAATATAAGAAATTATTTAAAATAAATATATGAATATATGTAAATAATTAGTTAATAAATTTGAATAACCCAAATAAATAAAATTAAAACATAAATATTTTTTCAAGTTCTTATAGATACAAATATAAGAACTTATAATTAAACTATAAACATTTATTTCATAAATATGATACAAACCCAAAAATTCAACAATCAAATAAAATAAAAGAGAAAATCCATAAAATAAGTTAAATCAACTCAAAGAAATCATAATTAGATTCTATAAAACTATTAAACAAATATAAAAATAAAAGAATCAATAAAAATATAAAATAAAATAAATTAAAAATAATAATAGCAACTACAGAAATATTGTGTGTGTGTGTAAGAAATCTAAAAAATAAAATATATAATATATAAGTAAATCTAAATAATTATTTTATAAATTTGCAAAACCCGAAAAAGTTGCTAATACTATAAATTACAAATATTTGTTTAATAAATTAAAAAAATAAATAATTGCTAATATTATAAAATTAAATATGAATTCATAGCTGCAAAAAAAAGTATCATTGAATTATAGAAAATTATTAACTAAATATAAAAATAAAAAATAATCAAAAATTACAAGAAATATAATATAATGAAAACAAAATTGGGAAAAAAATAAAATGAATAACAAAAATATAAAATTTATAATTTGATTTTAAAAATCATTTAATAATTTTGTTAACTAAAAAAAAAGATAGTACGAGTACAACTAGAAAATTGATGCAACAAAGACCAAAAAAAATTATAATCGGTAACAAAAACTTGTCTTTTTTTCCATAATTTTATTTGTTGATCAGACCAGGTAATGCGAGGACAAACCTAATAGCATCATATATTTCAATTTTCTATATGTGACTCGAGTAAAACTCGGATGACCAAAACTTTGACCCTAAACGTGTCACAGACTTGACAATGACACTTTTTTTTTCATTTTCCTAAAAAAAATAAAAGAAATATATATTATGAGCATAAGTGAAAGGTAAATAACTTTATACAATTATTTGATTAAAATTTGAAATCAAGATTATATGTGGGCAGAACAAAAAAATAATTATTATATAATCGCATAATATAAAAAATCCAATACATTATTTTAAAATTTTAAACTAAATAATTATTTATGAACGTTTGTATATTAATAATTTGTGACTAATTACTATGACTTTAAGTATTTAACGTTAGAAATCCACACATAAATGATTTATTACTCTTGGTCACATAATTACTTTCGTATTAACTAAAATCTATATATAAATTTTAATTTATTATCGGGTTCTTCAACTGACTCGATGACTTGGTGGTTAATTACTCAGTGGCTATCTCGAGTCAATTACCGGGCTGATTTAAAAAAATAACTATAGTAAAATAGAATACAAAGACCCTCAATTAAAATCTTAATACGATGCCTCATTTATTTGGTATTTATTTTTTATTTTTGTAGTATATTTTTATATTTTTACAATATTTATATTTTTTTATTTTCTAAATTTAGGAGATGATTTTTTGTAATATAACATTAATTAAGTATATTACTTTCTATTTTAAAATATTTTAAGATTTATTTTATTGTATTTTATAACTTCTTGATCTTTGTTATTGTTTTATTATCAACTTTCAATAGATAAAAGATAATTTAATTAATTTTTATATATTTATTTAATTTACTTTATCACTATCTCCAATTTCATTCTTTCAATGTCTTTAAAATAAATATTTCAAAATTAATGATAATTTTATTATATTTTTATCTGATTTCAAAATAATTTCATATTTATATTATTATATTATAATATTTATACTTATATTTTTTTTCATTTTATAAATTATTAAGAATCATTTATAATTAAAATATATATGCTATATTTATTTAACTAAATTCATATTTTTTTTGATCATTTTATTATTTATAGCATTTTAAGTGTATTTTGTTAATTTTAGAATTTAGTAAATGATTATTCATGATTTTAATTATTTTTAATTTATTCTATAGAATTATTGTGAAATAAGATTTATTTTATATTATTTAAACTATTGCTATCTTCATAATTTTTTAAAATTATTTGATAAGTATTTGTATATAAAATATATTTCTTATATATATTTAACATGTTTAATATTCTTTTATGATTTATTTTATTTTATTATAATATTTTTTTTTATTATTATTAAATAACTATTTAGAATTTATAATATTTTAATCCAATTTTAAAATAGTTTAGGATTTATTTTATATTATTTATAATATATGATTTTGTGATTTTTTTTAATTTTAATTTAATTAATATATAGTTATAATCTAAATACAATTTTTTGTATTTATTTAGTTAATTTTATTTTTTCTCAATATATTACAAGCATTATATTTTTATTGGTTAAATATTTATTCAATAATTGTATAATTATGTTGATATAAATTATATCTAAAATAAAATGTACAACAATGTACGACTACAGTACAACTAGATTATTCAGTTTTACTTAAGTTGTATTCAAACAGATTGATATGATTGAATTATGACATAATCTAATGATAAACTTCCGTGTACATGTTGACAAACAAGTACAACGGATACCAATAATTAGAAAAGTCTAAATTTATTATAAGATCTTCACTTTTTGTCTTTGATACAAAGACTAAACAATGAGATGGACTCAATGATTTGTAATAAAAGTGACTGATATGATTGTTTCGCGACTAACTAAATGGTAGAGTTTGAAACTATTATCATATGAGTTAAACTATAATTTGACGTATAATGTAATATGCAAAAAGTTGTTTCATAATATATAAATGTGAAGTTATTTACCTTTAATTTGTTTTAGGGCGCGAATATAGGCACCCCATCTATTCATGAGTTCCCCAATAAGAAAAAAATCAACAAACTCACAAAATACTACACCTCATACACATCATCTTCTCTAACCCTTCACCACCACTTCAACTCTGTCATTATCATCGCCCATCACACCGTCGAATAGGAAGAAGAAAGAATCTGATGGGTGGTGAAAGGTAAGTGATGGATTTGAGCGACAAAGGGTAAGAAACAAATGCAAAATAGGGTGTTCGTCGCTGGTTTCTCGAGCATATATCATGTGTTTGAACTTTTTGATCAAATAATACAACGTTATTCGAAAAAACAATCGAACAAGCCTTAAAGGGGGCGTTCTGATCAATTTCTTGAACATGTGTTTTGTGTACGGATCAATTTTTCGCAGTTGTATTTTGTGTTCGAATTGATTTTTTAAACATATATTTTGTGTTCGAAAGTTTGGTTCGAACGACTTTTTTCAACACATTTTTTTCCTTTTTCTTTCTTCAAAGGCACGGCGGCGGCGGCGGCGGCGTATTTTTGTGTGCATGTTTTGTTTATATTCTTCAATAGACGGCGGCCATGGCAGTGGCGGCGATGATGAGCGACAACTGGAGGGGTGGTGAAGAGTTGAAGGAGATAAAGTATTTGGGGTATAGGGTTTAAGAATAATATTGACATTTTTGTAATAATATTTTCAGTAGGGTGTATTAATAAATAAAATGAGATACGTATATCCACGCCCTTTGTTTTATATTTGCTCGTGTTGACCAAATCGTGACTTGAGTATTTTCAATTATTATATTACATTAATAAGTTAATAATATTACATTTAAATCGAATGAATTTACACCATCCATTTCTATTCCATTTGTGCATCGCACGGGTCAAGCACTTGGAGCACGACAAATCGGTTCTCAATAGCCTGATCGAGTGAGCCATTCGGGCTGATCAGCATCAGGCTAACATAGCCCGAATATTTTGGGCTGTCCACGGGCGACATTATTAAAATGAAATAATAATAAAAAATGATGAAAAGTTAAAAAAAAAAATAAAAAAAATGGTGTACCTTCCTCTGCCCTAATTGCACTTTGGAAACCAAATCCTAACCCTCACGACGGCCAACCTCGCCGCTGCCGCCGCCATTACCACGTCTCAGCTACCTCACTCGCCGCAGCTGCGCTGCTCAGTCAACATATTGGTAAGAATCATTTTTTGTACTTTCTAGTATTTTTCCTTTTTGTGAAACTTGAATCCCGATTATGCATTTATATTTGAGTTTTGAAGAATCATTTATATCCATTTCCTCTGAAAAAAGACCAGTCAGAAATCATAAACTAAAACGAGTTTTTCAGTGTCAGTTTTGTTTTGTTTTTGTTTTTTAACCAAGGGACAAATAATTTTTACACCAACTGAAACTAACCGATCTAATTAGGACCAGCTTACTTAAGAATCTAACCAGGTATTTGATAGCTTTTAAAATTTATCTGCTACCTAGCAAAGAGCGTTGAAACTAGTTGATAGATTTCAATTCATAAATTCATTAGTTTATCTCGTTTGCTATTTTATTTATTTTTGATGTGTTTATCATGTTTCATTGAGTGAATATTGATAAAAGTTTGGAGGATATGGATGATGACTTGGAGTTGTTGCCAGGCTTACGTTATGAATTACTATGGACTGTGGATTTTTATGTCAGTTTCCAGAAAAACTAATTGTGTAGGGTAGTTGAATTCTGTCTATGCATTATTAATTACCAATCTTCAACTTTTGATTTATCGTTAATTCGTTATGCTTCCATGTGTAATTTCAACATGCAGCATTATCATTTCTTAAGAACACGATAAGGCTTCTTAGATATATATTTTTTTCTTTCTGTTTAGGCATCTTAAATATTTATAATTTGTCAAGACATTCGTTTTTTCTATTATTTTGAGTTGTATTGATGTGATGTGTTGCTTCCTCGTGAATTTTTTTTTTTTTTTGAATTTTGTTTTCTGCAATTCATACATTTCCTCTTGTTTAAGGTGATATATTGAAAATCTTTGTAGACTTATTATATTACTCCAGCAGGACGTTTAATTATCTAAGCTCCCTTGATTAATTACCTTCTCAAGTATCAATGCTGACCGGTTCTGATCCATATAACAATGATTCGCGGGGTACCCCTGATATTCTACACAAAGATGTACGTACTAACTATATTTCTGGCTTACGCACAGTTCTTGTATACAGTTGATGTAAAACAATTTTTATTTTTTATTTTAATAATTTGGTTTCAGATGTTAGGATCACGTCCTGATGCCTATGGCTCAGAATATTTTCCTGGTTATCGTTCCGAACCTGGTGTTAGTGGAATAACAGCTGGAGCTAGTTTTAGAGGTTATGAAACTTCATTTGAGGATCCGAATCTGCATGGCCATCGACGAGACGAACTTGGTGTTAGCGGATTGACGTCTGGAACTAGTCATAGAGGCTACCGATCTTCATTTGAGGATCCAAGTCTGCTAGGCCCACGGTGGGGTGTTGGTCCAGGGATTGGGCCCGGCATTCCCGATGTGAGTTTCGAAAGGCCTAATTCATTGAGGAGATCTATTGGCCCGCCTATTGTTGAAGCTGAAGCTGAAGCTGAAGTATCAAATGTACTATTTGTTGATGGGCTTCCTACTGACTGTACCAGAAGAGAAATAGGACGTATCCTTTCTTGAATGAAAATAAATTATTTCATTTACCCTTCTTTTTTTTTAACTCGTCATCTCTTAAACATAACTTTTATTTATAAGTTTTACTCCTTGACTTGTGAATAGATCTTTTTCGACCGTTTATCGGGTTTAGAGAGCTAAGAGTTGTTCATAAGGAGCCCAGACGTGTAAGTTTGTTAATTCGTTATCTAATTATGATCTAATAATGAGGATTTCTTCTACATTGGCAGTGCGAAATTCTGAAAAAAAAAAAAAAGAATAAAGGAAGGATCAAGTAAAATTTGTTTTACCATGTTGTCTATGTTCATATACTTATCTTGATTCGAGTCTTGCTGTATAGATATAGATTTTTGAGGCACACTCCTTTCAAACCGCCTAACTATTAGGCAGGCCCCCTAAACCTAAATCTTTGTATATATATATATATAAAGAAATACAAAAATAAATAGAAAACCCCAAAAGAACTAAAAACCCTAAAAAAACTAAACTTAAAAAAAACAAATAAAAAGGACCCTTATAACTAAAAAGAAAAACTGAAAAACTAAAATTGGGCCTTGCCTAACTCTCCGTTAGGTGGTTTGTCTATAATGTTACCAGCACCCTACTTCTCCTTAACTATGCCTTTTGAAATCATTATCTGGATATCGGGCTGTAAGGATATATATAGAGTGTTTGGTGCTTAGTGTGGAATGTTATGTCCATGAAGAATCTGGAAACGGACATGGAAGTTTATTAGAAGAGGCTGGCACATAGTGACTTTATCAATATAGATAGATAGATATTGGTTTTCTTTGTTTTATTAGTTATATTTTGTCGTGGCAGCGTGGAGACAAGGCCATGGTGCTCTGCTTTGTTGAGTTCACCGAGGCAAAGTGTGCTCTTACTGCTTTGGAGGCCCTTCAAGGTATATGAGCTTTACTTATCTCACCCTTTATTTCTAAAGTGTAGTATTTTTACACTTAGTTTCACGGACTATTAATCAGATATTTAGCTTCGTTACTTGTAAATGGTCTTTTATAATGAGGGTTTATTACAGAAATCACCCCTGAGGTTTAGCCAACAAAAATATGATCCAGTTATCTTTCAAAAGTACAAATTGCACCTCAATTTTTTGTTATTTGTTTTTTATAAATTGCAACCTTTTGGATTAGAGTATGTGGTCAGTAAATATAAACGCTAAGGACGTGTTTCTGTCACTTTAAGAGGTATGTATATGAAATTTTAAACTAGGACTGACATTTTTCGTAATTAGCTAAACCACCAGGGTAGTTTTGTAATTATCTCTTAAAATAAACTTACTCTGTTTATGCGCTTTTGGTTGTAACTCAAATCTCTAATCGAGCATCTGGATTTGCAGGTTACAAGTTTGATGACAAGAAACCTGACTCCCCTCTCTTGAAGATCCATTTTGCACATTTTCCTTTTCGCCTACCCTCGGAACGAAATGGCCCACGAGTTTGAATTTACTATAAAAGGTCTTCCCAATTTTAATTTATTTTTAACTGTAAAATCTTATCGTTAATCAATCAATACTAACACAACAATTAATGCCTGAAATCGATAGATTGTCTGTTGGCATGGCTGTACTAGTTCTTGAATGGAAAGCTTATATTGTTATGATTAATATTCCCCTTGCTATTCAACAAAAGCTCCTAATTGTTAGTCTTTTTTCTTTTCTTTTTTCTTTCTTTTTTATTTTTAAAATGCAAAAATCTTGCATTATCAACATCGACCGTTGCAACAATACCCTCATTGTGATGTGTCCGTCAATTAAATGGGGGAAAAAAGTCTAATCAATGATGACAATTGTTTGTATTTTGAGGAAGCATCAAGAAATAAACCACTCCAGTATGTTTTCTCATGATTGGTAAATTTAAAAAATAAAATAAAAATTACCATCCACTTTGGAAATCTAATAATGTAATTAATTGATCATTATATTGTCACATGCATGATATTCATATTTTTCAGATTCACGGGAAATACACACAAGTCGTAACAAATAAATGAATAAAATAAATAAATGCAAATAACAGTGTTTGACTTTAAACTTAAGAAGGCATTGAAATCACTGATAATTGTCAAATTTCCCTTCCAACAATATTGAAAATGATGGCAATTTAAAATTTCCCATTTGGACTTTGCCTCCCATTTCTTCTCTACTATGTGGAAGTCTATTTTTATGTATAAATGCAAACCAAATTGGTCCCAAATATTTTAGAATTTTGAGGCGGTTCATAAAAAACAGTAATTTCACAAGACCCTTTCACATTTCTTCTTGTGTGCTCTTTTTCTCATTCACAACCTTCCTAGTCTATTCAATTTTGGCAAAATTCTATAGTCTATTTACAAATGTCTCTTTTCAAGATCAAAAGAAAATAAGGATGTGAAATTACGTACATACACTATGTCTACTTATAGAAAAACATGCAAATAGAAATAGGTATCATGATCATGTTAGGTATTCCTACAAAATCTTAACATTATGGAACATGTATGCCAGATATTGCAGGCTCGTGTTTATCTAACTGAAGAAATAAAATGTAGGGATAATTTCAAAAACTACCCCTAAGATTTAGTCTAATTACAAAAAAGTTTCACTCATCTTATAATGTTTAATATTCCCTTGCAAATGCCCCTTTTGAGGGTAGTTTTCTTCATAATAAACCCTAAAACACATTCAAGAGAATAGCCAAGATCAAACCCCATGGATTAGCTTAAATAAAATAAAATAAAATACTCAGGCATTTTTCATACACTTCTACAATCATTTAACAAATTAGCTTGAATGGTGTGAAAGGCAACACAACCTTCTTTGTCTTGACTTTCACTTTCAACAACATTCACACACACACGCACACAGAACGACACACAGACAACCAAATGATTTCAATTTCATAATAATCAAGGTCATGTAGGTCCCCAAGCCACATCAAAATCCAAATGTAACAAAACTGCACCAACACATCGCAACAACTTCATCCAAAATTTGTCACTAATCCAACAAACTTTAAACTTATGCTTCGAAACAAATATAAACATTCTATTCACAAGAATGAAAAATTTCATATAACAATACAATAAATAAACTAATTAATTGTGCCTGTGTGTTTTTTTCTTCTTCTTCTTCTTCTTTTTTTTTTTTTTTTGGTATAAAGAGTATTTCAAATTAAATAAGCTACAACACGATGTTCTCCCCTCCCTACGAAATAAAGGACGTCCCGGCATGATTATGATGCAAGAGATTGTGGGCGATCCCATCCCTCGCCTTCATGGCGCTAGCCGACCTCAACCCAATCTCCGGAACCATCTCGTCATCCACCAGCTCGAACCCCAGCTCCGGATCCAACCCCTCGTTCCTCATCTCGCAAATATTATGCAACACGCAGCACGCCCCGAGCACGACCGGCAAGTCCTGCAGCTTCACCTCCGTCCGTTTCTGCAAACAGCCCCACCGGCCCTTGAGCCTGGCGAACGACCCCCTGGCGATCCCCCGGACCTCCCCGACCTTCTCGTTGAACGCGTGCTGCGTCCAGGTCAAGTGCTGCTGCGTGTACGGCACCAGCACCCAATCCATCAGCGGGTACCCCGACCCGCCCACGATCCACACCCCCTGGTAGAACCCCGCGTTCGCCCGTTGGAACAGGGTTGACTTCTCCAGGACCTGGTCATCGGACATCGACCCGGGGTACCCAATGCACACGTCCGTGAAGACGCCCCGCGGGTCCACCACGCCCTGGACCGTGATGGAGTAGGACGTCTTCTGGTTGCGCTCGGTGTGCCGCCTGTTGAAATACGCGGCCACGCTGATCTTCGGGGCGATGATGGGTATATGGGTCGTGTACATCGACCCGACGACGTTGGGTATCCCGGAGATGGACTCGAACTCCTCCTTGATCCGGGCCACGGCCTCGTCCTCGGGCCACCGGAGGTATTTGGGCATCAGGACGTTCCGGATGGCGGAGCAGACCTCGAGGACGAGCTTGTGGCACGTGGAGATGCCGAGGCCGAACTTCTTGGAGACGAGCCGGAGCGGCTCCCCTGTGGCCAGCCGCCAGATGCAGACCGCCACGCGCTGCCGGACAGGGACGGCATCGCGGAGCATGGTGTTCTCCTTGGCGACCACGGAGCTGAGCTCGCTGCAGATAAGGTCAAATGTGCCTTTTCCCATCCTGAACGCCTTCTTGAACTCGTCCTCCGGGAAATCCGGGCTGTTACACTGGTCCCACCAATCCCTGGACCTGTTCTTGACCCAGAGGCGGCGCTGGGGCCCGCCGGGAGCCGCCGTGGGTGTGTCGCTCGCGGCGGCGGCGGGATCGTCGGCGGCGAAGGCGGCGGTCGCGACGGCGGCGAAGGCGCTGGAATTGGACTTCCGTCTGCGCGTGTCGTCGTCGACGCGCTCGGCGTCCCTGTGGTAGTCCTGGAGCTTGGAGTAGTAATCCATCATGGCTCGCGTTTTCCGGCTGTGATTCTCGTCGAATTGAAGCTTTTCGTCGTGATTGGATTTGTCGAGCTCTTGGATGTCGGTTTTCTCTTGATCGTCGAGGAGGATCAATGAGGTTATGATCTGGTTCAAGCCTTTAGTCTTCACTTTTTTCTCGTCATCTTCTTCTTTGTCCGGAACGACGTCGTTTTGGCTGTTATCTCTTCTTCTTCTCTTTCGCTGCTGCTGCTGCTGCTTCTCGTTCATTTCGGAAATGGGTTTTCGCAATCAGAGTCTCTTACTTGGGCAAGGGATTGGGTCATATAGAGATGTGCAGACAAAGTGATTGACAGAATGTGTGAATGGGAAATGGGAACGCATTAGCTGAATGTCAAACAAAGGGAAAAATGGGTTTTGAAAACTTTGGTCAGCTGTGCATATAATTAAATAAATGTTTACAATATTATTACGGAGATGAGATATAGATACATACCGGTAGAGAGAGAAAACGTGTGGGATTGGTGTGAACACGCATCAAAGATTGAGGAAGTTTCGAGGAAAAAGATAACACAGTGGGGTGTTAAAAAGACGGTGACTTGGGGACTCGGGTTTATATTTTCTTCTAATTACAAACATTTTTATTAATTATTGTTGAATTCCACACCCAATCAATATAATAGAAATATACCAAGGGCTCGCTTGGCAATATTGATGGATAAGAAAAGTAGAAATACCCAAACCGGATTGCACTATATTTAATATTTTAGTATTGGTCATTTGTTTGTTTGGGATTGATATTATTCTAAGAACTACCATTTAGTTTTAACATCAAACGTATTTGCTTTCTGMATTTTGGAGGSCAATAAAAGTCTATTATTCATCAAACYCGTTTAAAAACCACTATTTATGATAATTTGTCATGAATTAATAATTGTTCATTGTTTAAAAGAGTGTTTTTCCTTGGGCGAATGAGTTTTYGTGAAAGATGAATG
The DNA here is from genome assembly GCA_014905375.1 of Phtheirospermum japonicum. NCBI lineage: Eukaryota > Viridiplantae > Streptophyta > Magnoliopsida > Lamiales > Orobanchaceae > Phtheirospermum > Phtheirospermum japonicum. The sequence goes on from BMAC01000760.1 coordinate 470,397, forward strand.
TGGGCARAGGCGRATACAGAAAATCTTTTTTGGTGGGGTATCGACATAATAATATTTTTATTTAWTAAAATTATACTCAAAAGATTATCGTATTAAATAACAATCATAAAATMTAATAAAGGTTTAAGAAAAATATAATAYTATTGTTCTCGTCGAGTTATCATATTTTAAAATCGACTTACAATTACATCATGCTTATAATCAAAAATAACTTTTTCTCTAGGTAGGTAAGTAAAATGATTATGCAATATATTTGATCTCTCATGTTATTATATAATTTTATACCATTGGTATAATAAATCTAAAATTTATAAAATTTAATAATAAATAAGATCAACAACATCTAAACTCAAATCTCCGTTAAATATCACCAAACAAAACCATTATACATCACTTATTCTAAAAAATTAAATATTATGGCTTAAAAAATAAACAACAAAATTAGCTAATGTAGAAATTAATACTTTTTTTTTTAAAATTTAAACTATGAAGAACAGTATTATTTTTTATAAATAATAACTATTAGCACGTAATTGTCTTGATTTTAGTTTGTATTTTAATTGCTTTTTCTTATTATTTTTGGTATAAGTTGGATAGATTTAGCTTAATTTCATATATTTAGACTTCCAACTTATTTTTACCACTTTTTGATCTAGATTGATGCAAGTAAGTGATTATTTATGATTTTTCACTTTATAGCTAAGTAACCGGAAGAGTTCAGCATGTTAAAGATGAATTATGATGATCGAGATTCAAAGATCGAGCTTTCCGGTGAAGAAGTAACAAGAATTGTAAGCTGACACACTTTCTAGAAGGGTTATGCTGCTGGAACCGTTGTCGTTGAGGCTAAC
>BMAC01000760.1:471272-487759 GCA_014905375.1 Phtheirospermum japonicum
GACCCGCCTCTGACTGTGGGCGGCAATAGCTGACACGCCACGATAGCACGACACAAATACAACACAATAAAAAACACGATTACAGAGACAAAGACACGATAAAGAACGACACTGCACGAAATGCACGAAAAGCACGACATTCTAAATTAAGTTAGATTTATACTTATTGTTACATTTATGATCAAATAAGATAAATAAAATACGATAGTGCGACACGAACACGGCACGGTAACCCAATTTTCCACCTCTTGTGATTCTTGTATTCATATTCGATTTTGTTGATGTGTTTCTTCGATATACTATTCCATATATTCGAATACCCATTTTACATGAAAAGTTTTCGTTGAATTTCAAATTGTGAAGCGATGCCAACAACCAAAAAATGAAAGAAATTACATTACTAATGAAAGAGACATAACACGTGAATAAGAGTGATGTTCTACTGTGAATTTAGTACCCTCAAAAGTATGCCAATTTCCATACGAAATCCAAGGAAGTTTCGATAGCAGCCGAGAAGGAAAGCTAAACATGAAGATACCCATGAAATGGTGTGACAACCATTCTACCAGTACAAAACAAACAAACAACAAAGATCGCCTACGAGATAAGATAGCTGGAAAGATAGAGGACCTGCATTTATAAGGCTGAACTTCAAAACTAGACCTTCACGAAGGCCCATAATGTTAACAATAGTTGCAAAGCCACCTATAATTGGTAGTGTTGACCTTGACTATCCAAGCCTTTCCCCCATTCGTAATCACCCCCTCTAGGATAGTTTATGTGGCGTCCCAAGAATGTAATTGTTCTGAAGTTTCCTGGGAATTGGCTTCGACACAGTAGAGCATGGTTTTTAACTAATGAATAAAACTTCTTTAATGGACAAAATTTATAAGAAAAGACCCAACTATGCTAATGTAAAATTATCACTTACGAGTCTTGAGCCATCCAGGTGAGTTCACCCAATGCAATATCAGAAACTCGGATCCTCGTAGTTGATCTCCATGTTTGGGATGACATCCCATCCCATATACATGTCTGTCTCACTGCCATCTGGTTGATAAATACCAACATCAAAGATGCAACCGTTGATCAGTTTGAAGAACATGACATAAAACACCTTGGCGTTGTTTTGCTAAGTGAAAGCCTATTAGCTGTTTTGCATGTAATTGTGGTATTTTTCTCGTATTTTTAATTAGAGTTTTATGTTGATTTTAGTAGTTTTTAATCGAGTTTTGTTAGGTTATTTGTTTGTTTTCTCGTTTTGTTATTTTTCGTGTTTCTTGTTAATTTTATATTTAATTGGGTTAAATGGCTTCAATTAATTGGAGGTTTGGTGTAATTCTTGAGTTTTTATATTCAAAATTCTCATTTAATAGGTGGTTTAATGATTTAAATTCAAGCTAAGGCATGGAGGCCAAAACTCAAGCTCAGTCTTGCCCATTTGCATGCCCAAATCGGTGTCAATAGTAAGCTCCAAAATGGCTAACATTCTGGAATGGTAGTCTAGCCTTACCCATTTCAGCGCCAGCACCCTGGGCACAAGAACGGGCATGATTTCCATGCCCAGACTCATGCCCAGCGCCCAGCGCCACTAGGCTAGGCAGCGCCCAGCGCCCAGCCTTGCCCATTCCAGTGCCCAGCCTAGCGCCCGGCCTTGCCCACTTCTGCACTTGTTTCAACGCCTAATTTCGTGCCTAGCATTGCCCAGCTCCATGCCCATCCTGGCGCCCACAGCAGCACCCATTTGCATGACCCCCCTAGCCCAGGCTCGGTCAAGACCGAGCCACCTCGAGCCATGCACGCCCAAAACTGAGCCAACCAAGCTAAAAGGGCTAGCCAAGTGGCTAGGGAGCCCATTTCGGGTCAAACTTGGTCAAAATCGGGAAATTAAGCCTATAAAGCTAAAATTGACCCATTTAAATCCAATAAAACCTAGTATAAATAGAGGACTTCTCTCATTTTTGTAATTATCCACTCTCCTCCCAACCCAAGCATGGGTTTGGATTAAATTTCTCTCTCTAGATTTTAGATTTAATTTCAAGCTTTCCTTAGGTTTGTAAGCTCAAGAAGAATTCAAGTACTCTTATTTTGTTGCAATTTCATTCAAGATTTTGGACTCTCTTTTTAATTCAAGTAAGATTTTCTTTAATTTCATGCTTTGACTTCAATTTATGCTTTTAGCTTTAGCTCATAGATTTCTTGTTAGATCTTGTGAATCGTCCATGGAATATAGGTGAGTGACACATCAAGATCATAGATCGAGTCCTTGATTATTTTTATTTTAAATCTTTCATATGCTATATGAGGTGGTCAAGAAGGGAATTTTGAAGCTAAAAGATGAAGGGATTATTTTTGCTATCTCCGACAGTAAATGGGTGAGTCCGATCCATTTGTTTCCAAAGAAAGGAGGCATCACCATAACCGAAAACGAAAAAGGCAAGATAATCCCAACGTGACTAACGACTGGATGGCGGATGTGTATCGACTATAGAAAGTTAAATGCAGCCACTCGAAAAGACCAATTTCCCTTGCCGTTCATCGACCAACTTCTCGACAAGCTTGCTGGGCATGAATTCTACTGTTTCTTTGATGGCCTTTCTGGCTATTATCAAGTTGTCATTGCTCTAGAGGATCAAAGAAAGACAACATTCACGTGCCCTTTTGGCACGTTTGCCTTTCGGAGAATGCCCTTCGGTTTATGTAATGCCCCAGCAACATTTCAAAGGTGCATGCTTTCAATTTTTACTGATTTCCTTGAGGTATTTATGGATGATTTTTTAGTTTTTGGTTCGTCTTTCGAGAATTGTTTGTCCAATTTATCTAAGGTTTTAGAACATTGCATTGAGAAGAATCTTAAGTTGAGTTGGGAGAAATCCCATTTTATGGTAAAGAGTGGTACTGTTTTAGGTCATGTTGTTCTAGTAGGGGGTTGGAAGTTGATAAAGCTAAAATTGACGTTATTGAGAATCTTCCTCCCCCTCGTGATGTGAAAGGTGTTAGGAGTTTTCTTGGTCATGCAGGTTTTTATAGGTGTTTTATAAAAGATTTTTCAAAAATTAGTCGTCCACTTTGTAAACTCTTGACTTTAGATACTTCTTTTGTTTTTAATGAAGAATGTATGAATGCGTTTAATGAGCATAAAGAAAGACTTACTTCAGCACCGGTAGTTGTTGCCCCCGATTGGACTTTGCCATTCGAAATAATGTGTGATACTTCAAATGAAGTGGTGGGGTCCGTTCTAGGGCAACGTGTGGATAAGTTGCTTAGGATTATTTATTATGCTAGTTACATGTTAAACGATGCCCAACGTAATCATACCACCACTAAAAAGAATTACCAGTAGTTGTATTTCCGCTTGATAAATTTAGGTCGTATATAGTGGGAGCTAAAGTAATTGTACATACGGATCATACTGCATTGCGTCACTTATTTTCTAAACCTCAAAGCAAACCACGTCTGATTAGATAGATTTTATTGTTGCAAGAATCTGACGTAGAAATAAAAGATAGGCGTGGATGTGAAAACGTTGTGGCTGATCACTTGTCTAGAATGGTAATTGAGGATGATGCGAATAAGAATTTTATGATTGATGATTTATTCCCTTATGAGAATGCGTATGCTCTTGAAACTTTAATTACTCTTTGGTATGCTGATATTGTGAACTATCTTGCCTGTGATATTATACCTAACCACCTATCCTACCAAGAAAGGAAGAGATTTTTGAATAAATGCAGGGATTATTTTTGGGACGACCCTTACGTGTTCAAACTCTGCAAGGATGGACTAAGCAGGAGATGCGTTAACGATGAAATGGATAGTATATTGCATTTCTGCCACAATTTTGGAGGACATTTCAGAGCTCAAAAGACAGCATTTAAGGTACTGCAAGCCGAATTCTATTGGCTGAGTTTATTTGCTGACGCATACGAGTACTGCAAGACGTGCGACAATTGCCAACGAACTGGTAACATAGGTAAGCGAGACGAGATGCCACAAGTGCTTAATCAAGTATTGGAGATTTTTGACGTATGGGGGGTAGATTTCATGAGACCTTTTCCCAAAAGCGGAGACTTCGAGTATATCCTAGTAGGAGTCGATTACGTTTCCAAATGGGTGGAGGCGATCCCGCGCGAAAGGCAAATGCTGAGATTGTGCTTAAACTCTTACAAGAGAACATCTTCAGTAGGTTTGGAGTGCCGAAGACAATTATAAGTGATGGGGGATCCATTTCTGCAATCGGGCTTTTGAGAGGTTGATGACGAAATACGGAGTTCGGCATAAGGTAGCTACCCCATACCATTCTCAAACTTCTAGACAAGTAGAAACGAGCAATCGCCAGCTGAAGGCTATCCTCGAGAAGACGGTTGGACCGAATCGGAAGGATTGGGCAACGAAGCCGATTGATGCACTGTGGGCTTATCGAACAGCTTATAAAACAGTGCTTGGTATGAGTCCTTTCCGGCTCCTTTATGGAAAAGAGTGCCATTTGCCCGTTGAAATAGAGCACCGGGCAAGTTAGGCCGTTCGCAAGCTGAACATGAATTATGATGAAGCGGGCGAGTATAGGAAGTTAGAGTTGACCGAGCTTGAAGAAATCAAGAACGAGTCATACGACGATGCATGGAGGCGAAAGAAGCTGATGAAGATACGTCACGATCGTAAAATTGTTGATAAACAATTGGAGGTTGGTAAGTTGGCTCTACTCTATAATTCTCGATTAAAATTGTTTTCAGGTAAGTTTAAGTCAAGATGGAGTGGGCCGTTTGTGATAAAAGAAATCAACAATTTTGGAGCGATCACTCTATACGATGAGAAGAAAGATTTAACATTTGAAGTCAATTCAATTGTTCTAGCTCGATTCGAATTATTTACAACCTCATTTGCGGCAAAATATCTTTAAAAAAATATTTTAATTCCACAATATTTATAATTAATACATGGAATAAACTATCCTCTCACAAAGGATCATAATGAGTGAGATATAATGGATGGCCGTGATTTCAAATTTTGGGAAGTCAAATTTGCTTTCTTCAGAGGTAGAACTTTACTCGACCTAAAAAGAGAGAGACTACTAGACTAGAGCTTTTAAAAAAAGGGATTATAAGAGAAGGGACTAGAGCGATGTTTGAATCGGTCAGAGATCAATTAAATGCTACTATATCCATTGTTTAATTGATTTAGAGTTTATATTATAAAGTAATAAACATATAATTTTAACTAATACATCATATATAATTAATAATATACTTAAATTTTTTTTCCTTCTTTACGTATAATCATATTATTGGGTACGTTTGTGAAACAGAACTGAAAAGTTAGCTTTAACTAATAAGTTAGAATAGTAGATAATTGATAACTGATAACTAGTCGTATAAAACTATCCGAGTTAATAAAAATGCTCGACAAGTTTAATTGATAAATTGTCTAAAAAAAATACAAATTACATAGAAGTACATATTTAAAATAATAATATTTATGTTATTTTTTATTTTATTTTTATAGAATTTTAAACCGTAATCTAATTATTATTTTCTATTCCAATATCCTAGAAAATATTTACACTTATTTTTCAATAATCAAATAATATATTTTAATGGGTTGGAGAGATAATTTTTATTTCTTTTTATCATAGGCCAATCTATAAGGTCAAACTAAGAATAATAAGAATAATAATAATAATAATAATAATAATAATAATAATTGCACAGTACTAAAATAAGTCTTATGGTTATTTGACCGACAAAATTGATAAGTTAGTTGAGAACTAATATGTGATGTTGATAATTAAAAAGTTAGCTGATGTAAATAACAGTGTTTGATAAATTTAGATGATAAACTAGCTAAAAAATATTATCTTTTTTCTTTTAATTTAAAGAATATTAGCATTGTAAAGTAGTTATTGCTGTTTCAATTACGAATTTCGGTGAAAATATTTATAAGATAGTTTTCAATAATTGCACAGTACTTTTATAATATAGGTTGATGATTAATTTTTTTTCTATTGTAGACTAATTTATAAGGTTTAACACTATTTCTACTAGTACTCGTACTTTTCAAATAAAGCAACAAACTCACGTGAATATAATAACTTATAAGTTATCTAAATAAATTATAAAATAGCTTATTTTATTTTATTTATGAAATAATATTTGATTTCTTCTTTTTTTTTTTTTAAATAAAAACTGAGTTTCCAAATATATTTCATGGAAACAAAGGTGTAATGCTTCAAATAATTATTAGAAATACATTTGACAATGAATTTTGGTTTTAAGTTTGTTTTACTTTAGAAAATAAAGCAGCAACTACCTTTTTACTTCATTTGTCATGCTCAGGTCATCCTAAAACGTAGGTGGGTTCCACTGTATCATTCATTATTTCATTAGCAAATCACAATTTCATGGAGCTTATTTTTACGGAAATGATTACGATATCATACCCATTATATATTCGTTCATCTTTTAGTATTTATACCCTAAAATTAATTCAATGGTTATAAATAAGTGAGGAATGATGTATTCACATTAAAAGAAAAAAGCTTAAAATAATTAGAGTGCGATTGGAAACTGAAAATATTTAATTTTTTATAATTAGTAAAAGAAAAAAAATTAACAAATAAATAATTATTTATAATTCAAAAATATATTTCACTTTCCTTGCACTTAAATACACCGTAAATAATTGGAATTGGATTCTTCAACTTTCCCTCAATCATAGTAAATTAAACTAGACAGTATAAAATTATTTTGATTATTGGGCAAAGTGACTCCTATGATTGATTAGTAATAGTATTTTTCTGATTATTAAATAATATAATACTAGTTTAATACCCGTATATTACACGGGGTTTATCAAAAAATAAATATAAAAAGTATTTGCGATAATTACAAATTTTTATGTAAAATGAGAAATTCAAATGATGTATTCTCAACTCTTGCCTAGTACATGTCTAATTTACTTATTAATTATTATAATTATTAAATTTTTATTTTCATGCTTAGATTCAATTCGTTAATAATTTATTTACATGCTTATAAGAATTTAAAAGAAGTCACATTCTAAACCCGTGCCTAATCTCTACTTATGAATTATTATTACATTATTTTGTATTTTAATATTTAGATTAAATTCGTTAATAATATTACTTACATACTTTGAAAACATAAACGGATGTCGTACTCTCAACTCGTATAGCATTGTATCGATGTCTAATCAATATTTAATAATAACAGGAAAACCCGCATAAAACTGAGCTTGAAAAAATGTAAAATATACAACACCCGCGTGTTACATGTGAATATATGATATAAAATATTAAATTTATAAGACACTGATAATTCTGTTGAAATAATGTCGTGCATCTAACTTGTAGTATATGTAATATTATTTTAATTTTTTTTTCTGCGTAAGATACTAATTTGTTCGTGCAAATAATATAATATATATATATATATATATATATATATATATATATATATATGTGTGTGTGTATGTATCAATGCATTATATTTGAATTAGATAAAAAGATTTAGAATATAAATGTAAAATATACAACACCCGCATATTATATGTGATATAAAATATTAAATTTATAAGACACTGGTATTTCTATTGAAAAAATGTCGTGCATCTAACTTGTAGTATATGTAATATTATTTTAACTTCTTTTTTTTTGTGCGTAAGATACTAATTTGTTCGTGCAGATATATAATATATATGTATCAATGCATTATATTTGAATTAGATAAAAAGATTTAGAATATATTTAATATTTATTTTTCTAAGCATAATAATTTATTATTAGTGTTATGTTATCTTTTTTGTTTCACTTTGTTTTTGTTTTTTGTTTGGTGTAACAATAGTTTTTCATATATATTTTTAATATTATTTTTAATTTATTATATTTGGATTAGATAAAAAAACTTTAAGTTTATATTTTTATATTTATTTCCCTTTTGTAATAACTTTATATAACTCATATTTTTTCTATATAAATATTTAAAATTATAATAAAATCATTTCAACTTTTATTGTAAATAAAATTAATTTAACTTATATATATATTTTCTAATTAGATATAAATTTTTATATTTTTATATTAAAAGAATAAAAGTAAGATATTGAATTGGACAAAATATGTTAAAGAAAGTATTATAATAGGTAAGATGTAATAAAAGAAGATTATTTAATTAGACAAAATATAATATTAGAAAAATATTAAAGTAGGTAAATATATACAAAGAAAAAATATTAAATTAGGTTAATATTAGGCTCGGATGACACCAAAGCACCAATTTTTTTTTCAAAGCTAACGAAGCATGGGAAACAGACACATAGTATAGGAGGTAGATATGGGCGATTTTCGGTAATTACTGTTAGAAAGATTCAGTCCGCTGGCAAGAAGGATAATTTCATTGCAGTTGAACAGATTATAGAAATTTTGTTATCATTAAATATCACAATCTCAAAAATTCTCTGATTTATTTATCAGTATTTATTAGTTATGCTGTAACCAAGAATTTGATACTACTAGATTATCTAAAGTTTACATCTTAAGTCAACTTTTCTTTTTCAAAGAAAATCAATAGCATTATAAAATTTAGCTTTTTTTTAACTTTTTTTTCGAGTTGGAAACTTTGAATTCGAGCGAAAGACCTCACCACCACCATAATAATACTAGTATGTTTAAAGGGTTCTCATTTTCAAAATCGCACGTCTTTTAATACCACCATTAAATATATTTCCAAACTATTATTGTGTAGGAGATTATAGCTTTGTATGTAGAGAGAAAATATTGTAAAATTAAAATAAATATATTTTTATTTTACAATGTAAAAATCAGTTTTTCAATACGCTATAAGAAATTACTCCTTCCGTTTCAAAATGAAAGTCCTATAATTAATTTCACACAAATTAAGAAATGAATAGTTTATATAGTTAAATCATTAATTTAGTTAGTGTTTTTCAATTATACTCTTCTTGAATTTATTAATGTCAACTAATATTTATAGAAATTAATATTGGAATTAGTATAATTGTTATTGAAATAATAAGATTTTACATTGTAATCATCATTTTCAATTTATCATGTAGAGAATTATTTTTCAAGAATATTAATTAAGGGTATGTGTGAAAATGAAAAATTAATGATATGTTAAATATTGTAACTGAACTATCTTTATGGACAGACAAAAATGGAATACTGAAATATTTTTGTGGGACGAAAGTAGTATGTTTTTTTATTAATACACTAAGTAATTACTCAACTTATCATTTAATTCAACTCTAAATATAGAATTATAAAGTTATCTCATACTCCCTCCGTCCCTAAATAAAAACCTAAATAAAAACGACTCTTTTCATTGAATTGACGAATGAAGATCTGCACCCCTAATTAGTGAATGTTATTACCAATTAAGCTAACTCACTTGAGTTTTGTATGTTAAATATTTAATTTTGGCTCTTCATATAAATACAAATAAGATTAATAATATCTTTTATTTATTACAAAACATCTCAAATTGAAAAACTTCGCCAGCAAAAAATAAGTCACAACGTCGCTCGAGATTTAGAAATTTCGTCGAATAAAACTCCATTACCTGCCATTGCCAGTGAACTCAAGACCCGCACCCAAATCCAAGCAAAAACTCACAAATTCACCTATGAACATAGTCAACTCAGCCCAAAAACCACTATTATAGACCCAAATTGACAACGACCCGAATCCATGGCCCGAAGCTCAAAGCCAGATAACCTAAATTACCTCTAGTTCAAATGCAAATTACTGAACTACCGCCATTTTCAATTAGCCGTCGGCCAAATCTTAGCCGAATTCAGGAAACCCGAATCAAAAAACGACAAACATGTTGCTATCAAACCAAGAACATTGCTCGGGCCATCTCCACCCCAGTCCAGTCACCACGGCCAAAATAAACAGAAACCCGACGAACCCCAACACACAAAACCCAAATCGCTTATTCCAGGCTACTTCTCCGATGCCCGCTTGATCGTCACCGTTCATCGTGTGTGAGTAGTGAATGTGGTACGTCGGGAAGGAAGAATGGAAACGTGGTGATGAATTTCTTTTCAATTTGCAAGTCAATGATATTTGGTAATTTCATTATTATAATAATATAAATTATTTAAACTACATAAAGCAGGGAAAATGTCAAATTGTCCTCCATTTATCAATTAGTCGTACATCCAATTTTAAGTTAAATGGTCTCTACTTTTTGTCAAATAGTTCAAAATTACGATATGAATATACCACAATACCCTTAATATGAAAAACCTAACTAACTAACTAACTAACTAGATAAATAATAATAATTGGGGCAGTAGGTGGCTGTCGCCTACATCTGCTCCGGCTGCCGTATTTTTTTTTCCCGATCATTGGAAAATATGTTTCGGCTGCCGAGATCTTTTTTTGCCGAGTTTTTTTTTCGCCCATAAATTTTCTTTCTATATATCTGAATTTCTGACTATATTTCATGGAGTCATTGTAGTTTTTTTTTCAACCTATACAATTTCTTACTATATTTTCAAACATTTCTTACTTAGGGGGGTGTATTCATTTGGAACTTATGAAGACATTTTAAGATTTGTATCACTATAAGATTTGTATGGATTTTCTTTTATTTTTATTGTTTTTATATATTTGTTGGGAGTTTATAAAAGTTTTGTAAAATCTCATGTTTAAAAATGGGATTTGGTAGTGGTATTTGGTGTATATAATTAACTTAGAAGTCTAGAAAAATCCAGTCAAATTACAAATCCAAATAGTATTTGACTTTTTAAATACCTCATGACAATTTAAGATTTCAAAATATCTCAAATGAATACCTTGAGACTTTTATGGACATTTAATAAGTCATTAGAAATCTCAATTAAATACCTCAAGACTTTTATAAGTTTTAAAATGTCTTAATTAAATACACCAGGATTTTAAAAATCTTAAAATGTCTTTAAAAGTCCTAAATGAATACACCCCCTTTAATATCCAAAAATATTTTCGGTCACCAAAAACATATCTTACTATATGTCCGAATATTTTACTATATGTACAAAAATATTTTCAGTCATCGAAAATATTTCTTACTATATGTCCGAATCGTTTACTATATGTACACAAATTTCTTATTTAAAGTTCAAAAAGTCATAGTTGGTGATAAAAATTATTTTACTTGATTGTAAAAGTTTCTTGCTTGATGTGCAAATGTTGTTATGCATTTCTTACTTATCCTACACTCTTTTTTTCGCCCCCAAAAAAAGAAAAAAAATTCTTACTTAATATCAAATTATTATTATGTATTTCTCATTTAATACAACTATATATTACTTTATAGTAACTTCGAACTTTATATTCGAAAAGGTAAGAAATTTTCTTACTTTATATTCTACAAAGTAAGAAGTTTGTTATTTTATAATGATATTTTTTACTTTATTTCCTAAAAGACGCTCTTAATTTATATTCAAAAAAAGTAAGAAAAATTCATAATATATAGTGAAAATCTTCATACTTTATGCATGAAGAAGTAAGAATTCTATAGTAAGATTTCTTACTTTATGTTTGCTGCCCACACACAAAAAAAAAAAAATTGGCGAAAATCCGACGGCGGCGGGTGGGCTGGCGGGGTGGTGTTGGTTATCGATATTATATTTAATATGGGTAACCTTGTAATTGTATATTTATGGTTATTTACATCTTGTATAATTAGTTAGAGTATTTGGCAAAAATATTTTTTCCTATATATTATTTGGCAATTGCCCCTATAAATAGAGCACGACTAAAGTACAACTTGAATTTCAATTGAACACTAATGGATGAATGTGATTGGATCATGACACAACATAATAGTAAATTAGTGATACCCGTGGATAAATAAATAAAACGATTTCCTAAAATTACAAAAGCCCAACTCACTTCGTCATTCCTAGAAAATTTAACTAACTTATTAAAAATGAGATTTGGCAAGTCATTATTTTTAGAGAAAATAGTTGTAACCATCATGTAATATACGCATTTTTTGGGTTTGCATTTTTTTTTTTTTTGTAATTTAATGCATACTGTACTACCCAAAATTTTGAAAGTGCATCCTCCGACCAGCCAACACGCCCCGATTCGCCGGAACTCACCTGAACTCGCGAGAGGTTGCATATTTTCAAACTCGTATACTTTAGGGTAAATTTTATCAAACATGTATATTTCAGGATGCATATATTAAAATTCACCTGAATTTTCTGATTTTCAAAAATTAATAAAATTTTGATTTTGAATTTATTTTTAGTGTATATTATATCAAATTAATATAGTTTTATGAAAATAAAAAGCACATTATACAACATACACTCAAATATATAAGAATTTACACACACACACACACATACACCACAATTAAAGATTTCATTTTTTTATATTTTTGTCTATAATAAAATAATATCCGGATCTTATTTTATTTTAATAAGAAAAATATAAATTGACTATCAAATGAAATTATAATAATCTGGATATTGTTTATATGACAATATTATAACTTATGTAAGTTTTAACATTTATTATTCAACTTTCTTTATCTCTTGCATGGATAAATCATCTTGTATTAGTTTTCTTGTATATTAAAAAATAAAATCTTTAATCATGTGTATTTGTCTTGTACATTCCTACGTGCTTCTCTTAAAAAAAATTATTAATTTGATAATATACTTTAAAAATAGATTAAAAAAATTATTAAATTTTGAGAATCAAAAAGTTCTGGTAAATTTTGATAAATGCGTCGTGTAGTATATGAGTATGATAAAATGCATTTCGAAATATACGTTTAAAATGATGCAACCTCACTCGCGAGTTCATATGGGTTCTGGTGAATCGGGTCAAGTTGGCTGATAGGAGGATGCACTTTCAATATCTTATATAAAAAAAACAGTTAGAATACAAATAAAGAATTGCGAAGATGCATATAACTTTTTCCCATTATTTTTACGTGACACAACACAAGATTTGATCATATGTCCTCGATCCCACTAAAATACCATGTTATTCTTCGTTTGTTCCAAATCTTAGACTTATTTTCGTATTGAGAGTATTAATAGCAAAACAATAAATTAAGTGCTCATATTTAATTCACAAATTTTTTTTTTCAAATTTATCACATTCAAAGCAAGCGCAAAATAGAGATCATGTGGAAAAAATATATACCCCAATTATATTTATTGTATTTTCTTAATCGATTCCACCTTTGTGTTAGTGTGATGTAAATTGAAAGGAGTAGATTTGATTAGTGGAAACTATCATCATTGAGTTGAATCGAACTATTTGGGTTCTCCAAGATCCAAAGTAATGTGGTAAGCAATTATAGATTTGAAGTCATTGTTGGATTGTTGATGTTGCTTTAGTAATTAGAAGCCCTTTGTTCGGACCACGGAGTTTTCAACCGACTTTGTTGTATAGCGACGGTTTCTGACAAATCATTTTCCAATAACAGAAGACGAAAAAGTAGGGGGTTATTGACTTACGCGGCAAAATATGCTTGAAATAAGAACAAGCCAAAAAAAAAAAAAAAGAAGAGAAGAGAAAAGGAATGAGAGAATGAGTTTTGGGAGTAAATGAATTAAGAAATAAAAATATAAAGGAGCACAAGTAGCCCGATAGATATACAGTAATATAAATTGATTATATGTTACCGATAGTTATTAACATATATAAGTGGATAAATAATGAAACTTGTTAAAAATTGTATAATATTTATTAGTTGTTTTATTATTTTTAGAAAGAATATGAAAATTGCAGTTTCAGTTAGTTAGCAAAGTCAATATACTCTTTAGTTAACAGATATCTATAAAGTACTGATACGGGTACGAGATATTGATACGATACGATACGTGTATGCATATACATTATGTATTGAAATTTTAAGGATACGGGTATGGTGTATATATATATATATATATATATATATATATATATATATATTGAAATATAGTTGTATTAACTAAAAAAATTAAAATTTCATAAATATTTAAATTTCAAATGTGATAAGTTTAAAAAATATATGACACAAGTAAATTATTTATACAATACAAAATATTTTTTTCCTAAAACCTATAAATATTTGTACTATCTCTCATAATTTGTGGTTTCATATTAGAATGAATTAAAATTCTTATTACGTTTTATTCATTAAATCCAGGAGTTGAGATGGTCAAAACTTTTTTTAAAATACTGACACTTTATGGGTACGTATTGATACGTGTCTACAGAAGTGTCATATCCGGTAAGTATCCGGTGCGAGTACGGCATCCTCGTAGAAGTATCCGTGCTTCATAGACAGATATTAATCATTTGAGCATTTTAAAACTTTTATTATAAACTTTGTAATACATAGTTTAATTTGTACAAACATATATTTGCCTAGACATGTCCAGGTTAAAAACATTTTACAATCATACCACTAAGCGGGACGTTTTACCTATGGCCCACACATTTTCGAACATTTTTTCTTGAATTCAAGAGGGACATGTGTCCATAATATCTCATAAGTATTGCTACATTTCATATCCGATAATATTTTACTATTTTATATCAAATCGATTTTTATCATTGTATCCAATCATATTTTCAAAATTCATTTTTCCTTTCATTAAAGTTTTCATCAAGATTGTCAAAATTGTAATTTGGATTGAATCGATCGAAAATCTTGAAAATTTAATCGTAAATTATAAAATTTTATGTAAAGAAATAATTAAAAATACCAAAAAATACTGAGGAAAAGGAAAACGACACAAATTAACAATAATAAGTCAAACAATAATTTAAAACCATGTTAAACAAGTTTATGAACCAATTCAAAGTACCGGACTACATGAAGAACAATCATATAACATATTCAAAACATAAAAAAGCGAAATTATTTTATAATTACTAACACCAAATACATTAATTTTATTGTTATTGAGTTATTTATTCTAATTTCCCATCCTCTCGAACCTCTTTCTTGTAAGTATTTTTTAATTTTGATTGATTCAAATCATTTAATCCCTAATTTGGTGTACAATTTCTTTTATTTGTTGGTTTGTATTGTTGTAAATTGGATTAATTCTAATTTAATGGTACAGCATAAAATCGTGTTAACGAATTATATAAGCTTATTCTACGTGTCGTGTAGATAATTATAACTTTTTGAATTTTTCAAATTCATTTATTGGTGAGTGAGAAATGGTGTTTTGAAGTTGAATAGGTGCTTTTATGCCTTTTCGTTTATCCCAAATTGATAGTTATCTATATATATATAAAGAGGGAGTTTGGCAGGAGAGAGAAACAATTCATGAAAAATAGTGGGTTTCCCGCCCATGAAATCTTCCTTTTTTATTTTACTGTCCTTCTATTTATTCTCACCTATTACCGCAAAGTTTTTAATAGCCCATTTCTCACATTTCCGTTTTCTTCCTCGGTAGGTTTTCTCGATCTGAGTTTTGGTTCTTTTCATTTGTAATCATAGAGTTTTCTATTTCAATTTTCATAGTCAAATTTCTATTTCAACTTTTCAATCATTTTTGATACCAAACTAATTTGTATCAAAAATATTCTGAATTATTTTTGCAGATCTCCAAACACTTGGAGAAATATATCTGCGATTGGAATTTATAGATCTGCAATTTTTGGATGGTACCAGTTAATATTATTTTCCTCTGATGTCTATTTTATATTTTTTATCAGTTAATATCCGCTCTTTTTTTTATATAAATCTGCAATTTTTTATCGAATGATTTATTTAATTGGTGAATATATTTTCCATCTTTATATGAATGTGAGAAAATTCTCTTTTTATCTTATTGCAAATCAAATGAAATTCAGATCGTTAATTTAGCATCTTAAAGTTGCAATAGAGATGGAAGATTTTATTGAATTTTTTTTCATTCAAATGTTTTTTTTTTTTAGTCCGAATTTTCATTTTGTTTGGGTTTTATTGTAGTTGTTTCAAAAATAGTTTTGATCTAATGATTTATTTAATTGTAGAACAATCTACCATCTTTATATGAATGCATACTTTTTCTTTCTATCTTATTACATATCAAATGAAATTCTGATCAAACGTTCAGCATCTTACAGTTGAACCCAAAAGTTTTTCTATCTTTTTTCTATTTTAGTTTTTCAATTTGTTGAATGAAATTGGAATCCATTATTTCAGATTTGGAATTCATTATAATTTTGTTAAGGAAAAAGAATTTTTTCTGAATTCTATGAATCATATAAGGAAAAACATATTTCTCTGAATATACTATAAAAATAAAAATATTGATCTGCACTGTTAATCATAGTAAAAACATAATTCTAGGAAWCTTATAATTTTATTAAGAAAAAATGGACTTTTCTGAATTATAAGAATCAGGAAAAACAGATTTTAGGCGTTAATTAAATTACATTTTAATATATACTTAAAATAATGACTAGGCTTATTTATTTTATGTTACTATCCATACGTATATTAATGATA
>BMAC01000760.1:515502-527721 GCA_014905375.1 Phtheirospermum japonicum
AATGAATCCCGAACTCGAATTCGACGTTTTGGACGCGTTGTTCTTCGATCCTTGATCTCCGTCTTCAAATCTCGTTATGAGATGTGGGATTATTGTTATTATAAGCTAAAGTACCCTAAGAGGTCGTGTGTTCTCCTTAAAGTCCGAAATAATGAGGGTTTATATAGATTTTGCATGACTTGGCGCATAAGAAACTCTAATTTCCGAATTCTGGGCCGTCGCGTCGACGGAGCGTCGACTGACGCGTGCCGGTGCTCGGCAGACTCGGTCGGCAGGTGTGCGCATCGGCTGGGCAGGAGCGTCGACGGTGTGCGTCGACATCGACGCTTCAGCAAGTTGCGTCGGTAGTGCGTCGACATCGACGCTTCAGCAAGTAGCGTCGACGTTGCGTCGACGGAGCGTCGACTGACGCGGTCATGACTCGCTGACATGGCTCGCGTCGATGGTGCGTCGACGGTCGCGTCAGTCGACGCGACTGCACGTCTGTCTCCAATTTTCGATCTTTTGCTACTCGTTTCGCCGGAAAGCTTGTTCTTCACTTCTTGAACATCGAACCTCGTCTATTACGCGTTAAACTCTTCCGGTTACTTAGCTGTTAGGTGAAAAACAATGAAATATCACCTACTTGTATCAATTACGATCAAAATGCGGTAAAATAAGCTGGAATTATAAAAATACGAGATTAAGCTTAAATCGTCCAACTTACACCAAAAATAAATAGAAAAACGTACTAAAATACTAATAAAAATAAGGACAAATCTACTCTAATCAACGGTGCGCCATGGCCTCGCTTGTGGCAAGTTTTAGGAAGGATCCAATAACTCTCAGAATAAAATTTCAATCGACACAAATCAAACGTCAAATGAAATCCAAGAGAAAGGGCTAAATCTTATATGAAGAAACCGATGGCTGATTCTGTGTATTTTTCTGCCTATCGGCTCGGAAATTGATCGACTGACTGACTAAGGGTTCTGGAATGCTGCAGCTAAGCAGTCGATCGGCTGCCACCATCGGATCGACTGCAACGCTGAGGTTGTGTGATTTTAGAGAAAAATAAGACCATTTTGACCTTGATCGACCTATATATGGTTCCCACCCATTATCCACAAGAGAGATCCTCATTTTGGCTAGTTGGAGACCTTGACAAAGTCCCCATCTCTTCAAAACCCATTTTCCATTTTCTTATATTTAGGTTTTTAGTTTAGTTTCAATCATCAATGTAATTATAGTGTAATTTGGTGTGGATATTCTTCAAGTCTTGACACCTCTTGGATATTTAGTTCTTGCATCTTTTGGTTTGGTAATGATAATTTATTCCTATTGATTTCTTGCTTTGTAGTTGTTAATTGTTGTTGTTTTCTTTAATTATTGTTGTAGACTAATGATTCTTAAAATGTCTAAAGATTTTCTTATGTTGTTGAGTTTGTTCTTCATTTCATGGTCATCATTTACTATTTTTGGCAAAACCCCATTGAAGCTCTTATGAGTTCTTCAAGCTTTTTGCCAAATTAGGAAATTTCTTAATTTTCATTATAATCATGTCTAGATTCATATTTTGTTGTTTATGCTTGTAGATTTCAAAGCACTTTTCCCTCCTTAGTTTATTTGAAACTTTAAAATGATGTTATTGTGTTCAAACTTCACAGATCTTCAAGTTTTAATTATTTTAATTTTTAATTGTTGCAACTAGTTTAGAATTTATGGGTTTAGGGTCTAGGTTCATTTAGAGCCATTAATCGGAGTTTGTTGAGACTCGAGATTGACAAACCCGAGAATTGGGATTGACGACCCCAATACTTGATCGACATTTGGGGTTGACAACCCCAAATCATGGATTAAGTGCTTGGCAAACCGATTGATCGTGGAGACGAACCAAACACCCTAAACCCTCATTTTTCATTATTTTCATTTAAACCACTTTTAATTATTGTCTTAGTTGATTAACTTTTAAAAACCCAAACCAAAGTGAATTACGCTTTATTTAGCATAGTTAGTTTAGTTTTATCTTACTTCACTAGAATCAAACAGCTTTCGATCAACCTTGCTCGAGAGAAATGACTCGGGATTAACTTACCACTCTACAATCGACTCCGTATTATTACGGAGACGATTTCTCAAAACCAATTTCAAATTAGAGTGCTAAGAAATCTTCGATCAATTTTTGGCGCCGGGCTAAAGGTTGCGCATTTTTGTGTTTGCTCTTCATGTCCGCTTATTGTATAATTTGAATTGTCTTGTTTCTCACTAGTACGTTTAATCTCGTTTATTGAGTGTTGTGATTTGTAGCTACATTGAAAACCTCAACCCGCATCTTTGAAGATTCGAGATTAATCACACTGAAGATGGCAAACTACCGAGCTAGTTTTCCATATGATGAACCTTATATCCAAACTCCCGATTACCCCAATTCGTACATCACTCCCCCAAGCTATTGGGTCCCCTTGATTTATGATGACCCATACGCTCCGCCTTTCGATTATCGAGTTCCTCCATCTCATGATGTCCCGTATGCTCCGAGCGGTCGAGAATGGGCCCACCCTTTCGATTACTCCGGCCCAAGCCCTTCATATTCTCCACCGATTTCACATTACTATAATCCAAGCATGGATCCTTATGCACCGCCTCGTGATTCTTATGATCCGGGTTTTGACGATTCATATGCTCCACTCGCCCTTCCTTCTTTTCTTACCCGAGCTTTGACTCGTATGCTCCACCAATCCATGATTCCTATTCTTCGAGCTATGACTTTTATAATCTACCCACCTCAAATTCATATACTTCGAGCGATGATCCTTACACCACAGTTTCTCAAGATTTGTCTATGTCCCAACCCCCGGACTTAGAATCTCTTTTAGCTAAGATCGTGGATGCGGTTCGACAATTGGATGAATGCCTTGCTCGCATGGAGACTCAAATAGAGCAAATTGCCAACGATGTGGACGAGCTAAAACAACCTTGTCTTGACGAGATGCCTATCTTTGATGTGGTGGATCCCACCTTTGTTGATGGCAATTCAAGCTTTGACGATCTTTTGAAAGAGGTGTGCAAGGAGGTGGAGTTGGTGGGTGAGGAGAAAGGGTCGAAAGTCAGCGTTACCCCTCTCGTGCTTTTTGAAGATGTTGTAGAGGAATGTGTGGGGGATTTGACTTTGGGGATCCCAATGGCACTTGGAGTGTTCAGCTTACTTGCTCTTTGTGAGGATGATGAAGTTGTGCCGGTTTTGGAGGATGTGGAGATACTCGAGCCTCTTTTACCACCACCCGATGCCTTATGTCTACTTGAACAAGAGAAGGCGAAAGAGGTAGTGGGGGATGCATTGGATCCTACTCTCTTGTGCCCGACTATGGATACTTCTAATGTTGATAGTGAGGAGATGGTGGTCGTGGAGACGAAGGAATATGTCGACCCATTTTGTGACAATCAAGTTTTGGTGGTCGACTACTCACTCTTCCGACCTCCGAAGAAAGCCCGCGCTTTTGCTATTTTGATCTTCTGGCTTGCTCGACTTGCCCGCCTTGGTGATTCTTGTCACCCCGTGTTTCTTCTAGAGAACACCAAGTCATGGCATGATCGCCACCTCTTCTTGGATCCCGGATAGCATCGGTTGTATAGATTGTCGAGCTATAGACATTAAAGTAGCACTTATTGGGAGGCAACCAAATTATTTAAAAAAAAACTCACCCCTTGTTTTGTAGGTTTTGCTTGCCTCGACTGCCCGTGGATCACGAACGTGTTCGGCTCTTCATCACGAAATTGACTCTAGGGGCGTACTCTTTTTCCCTACTTTTTACCTCATTTCTTTTATGCTTAATGAGAAACTGGGTCGTTGCTTGGTTCTAAGTGTGGGGTGGTTGGGAAATCCTTGGTGTTTTAGGGATTTGCATGCTTGATGTGTGATAATCGTGTGATTTGAGCCGTTTGCGTTTATTTTTTCTTGGACCCTTGGCGAAGTGACGCTTTCTTGATCACTTGGTTAGGAAGTTTAGAATTTCGACCGGATTTAGTGTACTTAGGTAGTTTGACATGTGGGGAACTTTGTCGGCCTTAGCTTCGTGCTATCCTTGAGCTCAAATTAGAACTAGTGCCTCAACTAGCCCCGTTTTCTTACACGCTTTCTATATGATTATTATGTACTTTTTCCTTTTATTTTCAGAGACGTTTCGAACTCCGTACGCTTATCGAGGAAGTTTAGGTTGCAAATTGTAACGAGTCTCGGAGTGTTATGCTCATGATTGTAGTGAATATACGAAGTTCGTATTGAAAAGAAAAAAATATATAAAAAAAACACAGAAAAAGGAAAAAAAAATAGTATCATCAATAGTCCTTGGTTGATAGTTGCACCTTTTAAATAAGTTTTGCGACTCTTGCACATTCCACCCCTTCTTCTTCTTCTCTTTAGAGTTTTTTAAAGAAAGCGTAGATGATTGGGCTAATAGGGAGCCGATTAACGGTTCGAGCGTGGATAGACCTTAGCCGGGGTAAGGACGAGGGGGATCTACTTGGGAGGGTTACCTAGTACTTTTAGGTTCTGGGAGTAAATCTAAACTTTTTAGCACTACGCATCCTTGTCATCATTTTGTTCAAGCTAACAAGCAAGTTGATGCATACAACTCTTATACTTGTGCATTAGTTTTAAGTTCATTCGGTGGGTAGATTTGTAATTCTTCATTGTATTTTTGCTTGAGGACAAGCAATTGTTCTAAGTGTGGGGTAATTGATTTGCACATTTTTGTAAGTTTTTTTACGAATTTTTGCGGATCATTTGTGCGTGATTTGCTAGTATTTATGTGGTTTTGGAGTCCACTTGGCATATATTGCATCATTTTAGGTTTTGTAGTGTTTTCTTTGATTTTAGTAGTTTTCCTTATATTTTATTAGTTTTTATTTTGAAGGTCAACTTTGGTCAAAGTGGGCCCGAGACGAGGTCAGAAGATGACTCAAACCCGAGTAATTCATTGACAAGACTCTACATATCTTTGGTGCGAGGATCGATTGTAAACGACGAGAAATGTGGCCATATTCATTGTCGCCTCACGCATTTGCTCGATGGATATATATCAGTTGTCGTAATATAGAAATAAATCCAAAACAACTTGTGACATTTGCCTCCACTTTATATAAATGGAAATCTGATAGAAATCTCTAAAACTTTTGTGTTACAACGACCCCAAATTCTGAGGCGAAAAATGGTAAAAAGCAGCTTTAAGTGGAGACGGTGCGCTATAGCCTCGCTTGTGGCAGGTTTTTGGGCGGAGCCAATAACTCTCGAAAGAAAATTTCAATCGACACAAATCAAATGCCAAATGAAAGCCAAGATAAAGGGCTAAATTTCATATGCAGACACCGATGTCTGATTCCGCGTATTTTTCTGCCTATCGACCACGGAAATTAATCGACTGACTGACTGAGAGTTCCGGAATGCTGCAGCTAAGCAGTCGATTAGCTGCCACCATCGGATCGACTGCAACACTGAGTTTGTGTGATTTTAGAGAGAAAAAAGAGGCCATTTTTCCCTTGATCTACCTATATATGGTTCTTACTCATTATCCACAAGATAGATCCTCATTTTTGCTAGTTGGGGACCTTGACAAAGTCCCCATCTCTTCAAAACCCATTTTCCATTTTCTTAGATTTAGATTTTTATTTTAGTTTCAATCATAAATGTAATTATAATGTAATTTGGTGTGGATATTCTTCAATACTTGACAACTCTTGGAGATTTGGTTCTTGCATCTTTTGGTTTGGTAATGATAATTTATTCCTCTTGATTTCTTGTTTTGTAGTTGTTAATTGTTGTTGTTTTCTTTAATTATTGTTGTAGATTAATGATTCCTAATATGTCTAAAACTTTTCTTATGCTGTTGAGTTTGTTTTTCATTTCATGTTCATCATTTACTATTTTTTGCAAAACCTCATTGTAGCTTTTATGGGTTCTTCAAACTTTTTGCCAAATTAGGAAATTTCTTAATTTTCATTAGAAATCATGTCTAGATTCATAGTTTGTTGTTTATGCTTGTAGCTTTCAAAGCATTTTTCCCTCCTAAGTTTATTTGAAACTTTAAAATGATGTTATTGTGTTCAAGTTTCGCATATCTTCAAGTTTTAATTATTTATTATAATTTTGAATTGATGCAACTAGTTTAGAAATTATGGGTTTAGGATCTAGGTTCGTTTAGGGCCATTAATCGGAGTTTGTTGAGACTTGAGATTGACAAACCCAAGAATTGGTATTAACGACCTCAATATTTGATCGACATTTAGGATCTACAACCCCAAATCATGGATTAAGTGCTCGGCAAAAAACGATTGATCGTGGAGACAAACTAAATATCCTAAACCCTCATTTTTCATTATTTTCATTTAAACCACTTTTAATTCTTGTCTTAGTTGATTAGATTTTAAAAACCCAAACCAAAGTGAATTACACTTTATTTAGCATAGTTAGTTTAGTTTTATCTTACTTCATGAGAATCAAACGCGAAATAGCTTCCGATTAGCCTTCCTCGAGAGAAACGACTCGGGATCAACTTAACACTCTACAATCGACTCCGTATTATTGCGGAGATGATTTTTCAAAACCAATTTCAAATTAGAGTGCTAAGAAATCTTCGATCACACCCAATCGCAACAACATCGTATCCGGGTAAATTCAATCTAGTGCAAAGTTAATTGGGGGAGAGGCAGCAACTCAGTTACTATAAATGATTGGATAGATTGCACTAATTTTCAACTATAACATCACACAACATAGACCCTTTCATGAAAAAAATTGAGCTCGGGTCATTCACACAAGTTCAGAGATTCATATTAAGTGAGAAGCTACGACGACAATTATTGATGACAACTCCGACAATAAGTAGCCTAAACCCTTTCGTGCATGGAAACCCCGCTTGATGGCTCATTGAAAGTCCCGAACTCTGTGATATAAACATGTCAAACTAGTTATTCATCGCCGCTAATTGTTGTGTCTTAGCAAACATCACATCATTCTCGCCCACCATGGATACTTTCTTCATCATCGATCGTTCTATTGGTAATAACTATTGGCCACCATCTCTTCAAGAATTTTAATCATCTCATCAGTGATCTATGCTAACAAAGCACCTTTAAATGAGGCATCTACCATTACCTTTATGCGCCCACTCAACCCATTGTAAAAGTAAGTAAATGCGACTTACAAATTGAATGGTTTGATAATTTTGGTTTGCGGTGACGAAAACACTACAAATAAGTAAATGAAAAATGTTGGATACAAATAAGTCTTTAATAATATAGAATAATTTAACTATACAAACTAGATTAGTTTAAATTAGAAACAAGTTATATTATGGTTTGTTTTAATGATAAATACAATGTTTTTTCTATTAAGACATACATTTCCTATCATAATATTCTCGTGCATATGTAAATTCGGTAGGTTTATGGATGTTAAAATAAGTATCAGTAAATTGATGTTAAGTCTAGTGTTAAACACCAGAACTAACATCAAACAGAATGGAAATAAAAAACAGCGGAATAAATCGAAACTAAAAGAACACAACAATTTAAATTTCGTTCGTAAGCAAACTTGCTTACGAACTGGGTATACAAACCCAAAAACTATATTACTTTAATTCGTTCAAGATCAAATACAAAGTAAAAAGTAATATATGAAAACAATAGCATCAACACTGTGATACTAAAATACTTGTCGCCACAAAGGATGATCTTCTCCGTTGGTCACGCAACTTCAAAGATGTATGAATCTAGGATGGTGGTTTCAAGTATTCCTCGTGCTTGTGTTCTTTTGTTCATGTGTCGTTCTTCCTTTTCTTCTCGTCATTGCTGCGTTCAAGTCATCCTTTTAACAAGACTACTTCTTGTCTTAAATAAACAAGAATCCTAATCTTGGTAAACAAGTAAACTAACTCTAAACTCAATCTAGAAAACTAAATAAAATCCTAAACACAATCTAGAAAACAAATATAGCATCTTAATATATTTTGAGCCCAAGAAAGGCAAATAACTACAAAAGAAAAATAAGGAATAATTGCCAAGAATAAATTTCTCAACAATCTCCCCCTTTTGCCTTTTTGGACAAAATAACCAAGACGCACCAAGTTATTCAAAAACTCCCCTAAACAAATAATCCATGTTCAAATACAAACCACAATTAAATAAAAATACACACCACAGTCAAATAATCATTGTTTCCAAAATCACAAGAAATTAACGGCTATGAGTCCTCACAGAACGACAAGGGGAAGGCCCTTCATCCCTAGCCTTCCTCTTTACTATGGCAAAGCGAACCACATCCTCATCACTCACCGTTAACTCTTCTTCATCGGCAGCCGTATCATCAGCATCATCAACCTCATTGTCATCATTACCATCCTTGTCCGCATCTTCTCCATCATCTCCCCCTTTTTGTTTGGAAAGCAAAAAGGATTCGACAAACGAGTCTCTAAGCGCCTACAATTGCACAACCTGAGCTTGCAACTGGTCAATTTGGTGAATAAGTAAAGCCACCTGGGCCCTTATCACCGGAGCAGAAGATTTAACGGTGTTAGAACTGGTGTTAGCAACACCAGAAGCCATAGCAGCTTGAGGGGACCCCTGCCATGGAAGATCAACAACCCGAGCCCCAGTTGTATGATGACCACACAAAGAGAACCATTCTGCCTCCCCAGTGAAAACATCATCCTCATTAGGCCGAAAGCCTTGATTTTTAAGGAGACTGAAAATGAGGGAAGGAAAACCGAAGGAGGAGGTTGCTCGAGTCGTAGCAAATCGAGTGACAACATCAAACGCGTGCTGGCCAAAATTAAACTTTATGCCTCGGCCTAGCTTGAACAAAAACTGTGCTTGAGGACGTGTGACGATCGTAGTATTCTTAGTTGGAACCCAATTACAAATGGCCACCTTGTGCAAACAGAGTACAGGGAGGATAAGCGTGTGCTAGGAAACTACTCACACCACTCCCTAATCATACCACCAGACAAAAACACAATCACCTCGATCATATCATCAACAGTCGAATCTCCATGATATATCTCAGTCCCAAACAACTCATTAATCAAATCAGGAGTAAATGAATAAATCCTTCCACGCACAAAATTCTTTCCAAAATTCGCTGACTTAGGATCAATAATGGAATGGAGCATGTTTGCATAAAACTCCAACTCAACATCACGGACAAAGGGCATGGCAGTGGACTCAGTAGAGTACATACCTTTGCTTTCAAAAAACGTGATCAAATTCTGCTTTTTGAAGATGTCCACCGGGACTCGACGTTCATCAATCATCCCACAGAGATGATATCCTGGAAAAATCTCCACAGCCTCTCTGGTAAAAAACTTGGTAGACACTGGAATCATGTCTTCAATCTCAACATCCTGAAGCGGGGAATCATTTGAAGATTTCTCAGACTCAGCTGAATGGACCAGTTCACACTCAGAAGCAGCATTGTTAGAACCGGAGCTAGAGGATGAAGCTGGATCAGTTGCAGGCGATGTCAGGTTTGGTGACACAACACCAGAACCAACATGAGTTTTTCAGGTAGCTCTCTGGGCCTTTAATTCAGATAACACAGCAGCAATTATGTCGTCATCATCAGAATTAGGAGAGTAATCATACTCAGCCTCCGGCTGAGTTATATTTGACGGAGTCAAGGGAGGGTCGGCGGCCAACGGAGTAGAAGAGCTTACTACTTCACCTGTGAAAAACCCGATAATTATGAAAGGGGGATCAGAAGAACTTGAATCATCGAAAACTGGCGGGTTTTTAATGTCAACCACACATACAGGAGGTTTCTTCTTGTTGGCCAGACGCACAGTCTATTTCCGACACAGAGTAGGAGATGTAGACAATCGTGGAGCATGAAGTTGTAGTTTTTGTGGTGTTGAAATAAATCAACGGGTTCATGGCTTGGTGTTATCGGACTTCAATCCATTTGCAAGTTTCAATGCGTTTCGAGCTCAAGAGATAAGAGAAAACCGGAAATAATGCAATTAAAAATATCAAACTAAACAAGAAATTGAAATGACAAGTTGGTCGGATGCCTCGGTCGTATGCCTTAATTGAAAATGCAAAGCAATAAAGAAAGAAAGCAAGAGAATGCAAAGTTTCACCATGTACTACCATGCATGCACAAGGTACAACCATGCATGAAAACTTAAATAATGCAAATTGACAAAAATTGAAAGAACCAATGTAAAGAGCAATAGAAGTTGACGTAAAAGTTCAAATCTTTTGGAAAAATAATGAGAAACGAAGAGTAGATCTAAGATTCAATTTGAAACTATGCATGGAAATTTAATTCAAAATAAAGCATAAGTAAAACTCAAAGTCATGATGATCAAGGACCCGATCTATGATCTAGGTGTGTCACTCAACTAGAATCCATAATCAATTCACAAGTTTCATCATGAAATCAAGTAGCTAAGACAAAAAGCATAATTGAAGAACAAGCATGGAAATGAAGAACAAGGCTTGAAATTAAAAGGAGAGCTTACTAAAATTAAATGGAGAATCCAAAGCTTGAATTACAATGAAGGTGCTAATCCAAAGGTGTATTTGGATTCATCTTGAGCTTACAAACCCAAGGAATGCTTGAAGATCAAATCTAAAACCTAAGAGAGAGAAAGTAGATCTAGAGAGAAATTAAGAGAAAATTCATCMCAAGACTCATGCAAGAGTTGGGGAGTGAGTGGATGGTCTTCATAAGTCAAGTGGAGGGTTTTTATAGTCATTAGCAGGGGGCAAGCTCGTCAAAATACTTTAAGTCCCGGACACCCAGTCGATCGACTGAGGACCAGTCGATCGACTGCTCTTCAGAGAGCATCTCAACTCTCTGTCGATCAGTCGATTCTTGATGGTTGCAATCGATTTCCTTAGGGGCGGTCGATCGACAGCTCAATCGATCGACTAGATGCCAGTCGATCGACTGCCTCGCCAAATTGCAGCCCCTTTCTGATGGTCAGTCGATCTCCTGGATGGCAGTCGATCGACTACGGGTTCTCTGGGAAGTCGCTCGGGCAGTCGTCCGGGCAGTCGGCCAGGCTCAATTTTCCTCTTTTCGGCACGGTTTCTTGAGTTCCGATGCCTCAACTCGCTCCGTAACAACATTTAGCGTTGGTCTACTACCTCGTGCCACCTACACATACGAATTTAGATTCAAAACCCATGGATTATCTTCAATAAATGCATATAACAAACTTCAATACTGAAAACGGAGAAATGACCGAAAACCTAACAAGAATGACTCAAAACGACTAAAAACAAAGCTAAAATCTAATTATAGAAACTAAGAAAAACACAACAATTACATGCAAAATAACTACCCCACACTTATTGGTTTGTTCGTCCTCGAACAACGAAAAGAATCGAGAGTGTACATGCAATGAACATAGTGTAAAATAAAGAAAACCCTTGTGCTTATCCTTATTTATATGATGGAAATATCAACATTCACTCGCTATTGTCAAGCATTGCTCGTATTACTCTTTCTCAAACGCAAGCCAAATCGATGACCTCCTCACAAATGGAAATTTGAGTTGTTCGTTCAATTCGCTCGAGTGTTTGATAAGGGACGTGTATACGCTCAAATCGGACAATGCATGCATTCATCAAGATTCCACAAATTGGACGCTCAAGATTGCTCGTAGCACATGATCAAACAAGAATCAAACGAGGTCTTTATTATGGGTTGTAATGTTGTCTCTTTGGTAAGGTATGAAACATTTGGATATAGTGGCTAACACACGATCAAACGTGATCAATAACACACAGAAATCCTAACTTATAAATCCCAAAGCTTATAATCGCTTCACCTTTCTAAATTCACCAATCTTTCACTCGAAACCCTTTCATTCACCCACATTCCCGACTTTTTATTTCACAACACTTAGAAGCTTCTTGAATTTGCTTCTTTATACTAAATTTAGCCTTTTTGAATTAGGCTTTTCACTTGAACGCACGCTTTATCACTTTTCGTGATTTGTGTTGGAGTATTATTATTATTTTTATTTTTATTTTATTTTTTTTTTTTTTTCTTTTTTTTTTTTGTATAAGCAACTCAAAACCCGAAGCCCACAATTGATTTCCCTCACATTTCTCGTCAACTAACAACACACCCTCTCACCTCACAATTCGCAAAGATAACAAGAGCTAAAATCGAGCTCGGCTAACAGGAAACGGGATAAAGGCTCAAGGGGGCTCGTTTGGGATTTTTAAGTAGCT
>BMAC01000760.1:528396-575479 GCA_014905375.1 Phtheirospermum japonicum
ATTTACCAAAACATGCTTGATTAAAGCCCGGACCTTAAGCACCTACCCACCCCACACTTAAACCATGCAATGCCCTCATTGCATTTTAATGAGGATCAAGTAAAAGGGGTGTGAATAGAAACTCCCTCAACCAAGCGAGTTTAGGTCGAGCTCGGTGGAATCCACCTAAAAACCAAGCAACCCAAGTAGAATCCGAGCATGGTTAGTGTCACCCGACTTCATGAACGCTACCAAACCATCCATTCACCCAAGGTTGGAGTCGGTGACCGAGATATATACAAAAACAATCACATGAAATTAAAATCCAATAAAATTATGCACATAAATCACAAAAATAAGGAACAAAAGCACAAAACACTATATTTTGGAATTTTTTTTTGTTTTTCAAATTTTTTTTTTTTGTATTTTTCAAGAATTAGATGAGAAACAAAAGAATATAATCGAATTCAAAATAACACAAATCGAAATATCAAGTCTACATAAAACAAAATAGCCGAATAAATATAATAGAGATAGGAAGGATCAATGGCGCCTCCGACGTCGGGGTTGGAGGTTTGATTCCTCGTCCTCTTCCTCTTCGAGAGCTTCTTCTTCTTCCTCGTCATCGATGAAATCCTCGTCTTCATCGTCCTCATTCCGAGCCAAGTGGCTCTCGATTAGCAAAAGGCGGCTATTGAGGGCGCGGTGGGCTCGGTCAGCTCTTGCTTGCCCCGCGTCGAGTTGATCAAAATGCTCAAATACTTGGCGTTGAAACTCGTGCCAATCCGCGTTGGGACCCGGGCCGGTGCTCGGGCCCACATAAGGCGATAAAGCTCCATGGCTCGTGCTCGCATGAAACGGGGCCCCCGAACCGGTGTTCGGAGCGTCGTCGGCATCGACACCCTCATTGTGCCGCCTATCGTACTCGTCCTCCTCCCGTTCTTGTTCTCGGTGGCACGGGCGTTGGGGGTTCGTCAGTATCTTTGGCAATTTCCACCCCAACACCATCGGCTCAATTCTAGTCATCCCGGCCACCTCCGGGTCGAATCCAAAATGTCGGGCGATCATGGTGATCATGGGCCCCATTCCGACCCGGGCTATACTTCCGCCCCTCATCTTCGTAATTGCTCGTATCCCGGCCCGGATGAAGGGAAAAAACGGAAGTCGACGCCCGTTTTCCAAGCGCCAAAGTACGTAAACTTCATCGAGAGTGAGATTGGAGCTCTCATGTTTGCCCATGACGATGTGGGCGAAGAACTTATACATATTTAAAAGCGCCATATCGGTGATCACCGAGGCTTGATATTGAGAAGTACCTCGCCCACCCGTGATCGAGGCCCAAAGTTGTGTCAGGGCGAAATCTCTTGGTCGGTCGTCCCATAAATCTTCACAATTGAACCCAAGGACCGCTTGGAGTGTTTCCCACGTGATCATATGCCTCCTCCCTTCGAAACGAACCCGGAACGCCGAGATATCACGGGCCTTGTATGTGGTAAATAACTCGAGCATCAACTCCTTGTAGGCCGGTGCTCGAAGGGAGGCGAAGTATCTAGCGCCCAACACATCAATTAGGGTGAGCACCCGGGATCCGACCCCTTGGTAATCCCCGCTCGCTACCCACTCGTCGAGGCGATCGAGCAATACAAAACATGGAACGGCCAAGTTCCTATGAAATAGGTTTTTGAAAAGCTCACCCTTGTACGTAGAATAAATGGGAAACGGGGCGGAGTAATTGGCGTCGAGGTCGGGAAAGTGGGGATAGTCCGCCATGGAATTGGTGAGAAGGAACGAAATATATGGTCTAAGAACTTCGAGGATCACTATTAATGCTTAAAACGGAAGGAACGGGGGAAAATTAAAAAGAGAAGTTCATTGAGGCATTTCCTCGAACACTTGGTGGGCACAGTTTTTGAATATGGAAATTCGAAGAATTAGAACTCAAATACCCCCCCCCCCCCCCCCCCCCTCCCCCCAAATCACAACCAACCAACCAACAAATGATTCCAAGGAGTAAGTTCTAATGAAGTACCTCGAAGAAACGGCTCTAGTTAGGAGTTTGAAGTCGAAGAGCAAGAATTTCCCCCAAATTGATTGTGTTTGAAGATGGAAGACGAAATAAGAAATCCCGCGTAAAACTCGGTCGATCGACTCCTCACCCCTTCTTCTCTTTTTTTTTTCGATTACTTTCTTTTTTTTATATATATTTTCTTGCTTTTCATTTTTTTTGTTTCTCTCCCTTTTCTTTTACGTTGCAGTCGGCTGGGGTGGAAGAAAGGGTCGGCCGACTGGTTTTATAGACTTTCTACCAAGTCCGCGTCAGTGGGGCAGTCGATCGACTGCTCTTCAGAGAGGTTCGAGAGTTTCTGTCCGCCAGTCGATCCGGGGAGGCTCAGTCGATTTTCTGCAGTCGATCGACTCCTCTGTCGAATCAACTACTCTTCAGAGAGTCATTTTTCGGTCCCCGTGGCTCCCAAATTTCTCCTACACCAACAAGAACATAAGACAACGCAAAGCAAAGGAGGAAATATGTACATAATTTCAAGAAGAAGAAGAAGAAGAAAAAAAAACAAAATAAAATAAAAGTGGATAAGAATAAGAAAAATAAGAAAGAGATAGAAAACCCATGGGTTGCCTCCCATGTAGTGCTTGTTTAACGTCATTAGCTCGACGTTTCTTTTATGAATTATGCATCGGATGAGACGGGAGGATCCACCAAATCTACCACTTCCTCGCCGGGTGGCAAAAGGAAACCATGCTTATAGGGTTTGACTCGGTGGCAGTTTACTTGAAACTTCTCTTGAGTCTTTAGGTCGATCAAGGTTACCGCCCCACTTGGATTGACAAACTCGATGGTGTAAGGACCCGTCCATTTCGATTTCAATTTTCCGGGATGGAGGGCTAAGTGGGAATTATAAAGCAAAACGGGCATCCCAACCTCAAGCTTTTTCGGGATTATTCTCTTGTCGTGGATGCGTCTCGTCCTCTCCTTGTAGATTCGAGCATTGTCATATTGATTATCTCTAAGCTCGTCCAACTCCTCTAGTTGCAACATTCTTTCGAGGCCGGCTTCCTTCAATTCCAAATTAACGGCTTTTATTGCCCAAAATGCTTTGTGTTCAATATCCACGGGCAAGTGGCAAGATTTCCCAAATACCAAAAAGTACGGGCTCGTGCCTAAAACTGTTTCATACGCCATTCGGAGGGCCCACAACGCATCACTCAACTTTCTCGACCAATCTTTCTGAGTTGGTTGTACCGTTTTCTCTAACACGCTCTTCACTTGCTTGTTACTCGTTTCCACTTGCCCCGAGGTTTGGGGATGATATGGTGTCGCTATTTTGTGCTTGATCCCGTAAGTCTTCATAAGTTTCTCGAAGAGCTTGTTACAAAAGTGACTACCACCATCACTTATTATGACTTTGGGAAATCCAAACCGAGCACATATGTTCTCTTTCACGAACTTCACCACTACCTCGGCATTGTTCTTTGTTGTAGGTATGGCCTCTACCCATTTCGGAATAGTCCACTCCCACAAGAATGTATTCATGCCCATCGGAAGACTTAGGGAATGGCCCCATGAAGTCGATCCCCCACACCTCAAAAATCTCAACCGCTAAATTGCCCACTAAGGGCATCTCGTTCCTTTTTGAAATGCTCCCCGTCCTTTGACATCGATCATAAGTTTGAAAGTGGACGTGAGCGTCATAATGGAGAGACAGCCAATAGAATCCCGAACTTAAAATCTTGAGAGCCATCTTTCTTCCTCTGAAGTGGCCTCCGGCTTGATGATCGTGACAAAAAGTTAATAGCTCTTGTATCTCCTCCTCGGGCACACATCTCCTTATCATACCATCTTTCCCCACTTTGTACATGAATGGATCGTCCCAATAAAAGCTTTGGCACTTAGCTAGGAAGCGTTTCTTTTCTTGTCAATCCATATCCGGCCGAAGCTCACCATTTGCCAAGTAATTTGCATAGTCGGCATACCAAAGCGCTTGGCTCACTTTCATCAAGTTCTCGTGTGGTAAATTCTCTCCAATTGCTACCCCTTCTCCTCCCTCCGTGACCAACCTCGAAAGATGATCGGCCACCGCATTCTCACACCCCTTCCGATCCTTGATCTCAATATCGAATTCTTGAAGCAATAGGATCCAACGAATGAGATGGGGTTTTGCTTGGGGCTTAGAGAACAAATATCGCAATACGGCATGATCGCTATGCACCACAACTCGTGATCCAACAATGTAAGCTCGAAACTTCTCTAAAGCAAAGATCACGGCTAATAGCTCTCTCTCGATCGTCGTATAGTTCTTTTGTGCATCGTTGAGCATCAAGCTTGCATAATACACCACTCTCAATAGCTTGTCAACTCGTTGACCAAGTACAGCCCCCACCGCTTCACTCGATGCGTCGCACATAATCTCGAAAGGCAAGTTCCAATTGGGAGCTACGACAATGGGGGCGGACACGAGGCTCTTCTTAATTGCCAAAAATGCATCCTTACAAGCTTCGTCAAATTCGAAAGGGATTTCATTACTCAACAACCGACATAAGGGGCGAGCAATTTTTGAGAAATCCTTAATAAACCTTTGATAAGAACCGGCGTGCCCGAGGAAACTCCTTACATCTTTCACATTAAGGGTAGGAGGTAACTTTTCGATCACTTCCACTTTGGCTTTGTCCACCTCAATCCCCTTCTCCGAAATCACGTGCCCGAGCACAATGCCGCTTCGAACCATGAAGTGGCTCTTCTCCCAACTTAGAGTTAAGCTCGTCTCTTCACATCGGGCTAGAACTTCCTCAAGGTTTCTCAAGCATTCTTCGAACGAGTCCCAATATATGGAAAAGTCATCCATGAAGACTTCAAGATATTTGTTGATCATGTCGGAAAATATGGAAAGCATACATCGTTGGAACGTCCCCGGGGCATTACATAGCCCAAATGGCATCCATCGGAAAGCAAAAGTCCCAAACGGGCAAGTGAACGTCGTTTTAGCTTGGTCCTCGGGGGCGATGGCGATTTGGTAATAGCCCGATAATCCGTCCAAAAAGCAATAAGAGTGGTGGCCGGCAAGCTTGTCGAGCATTTGATCGATGAATGGTAGAGGAAAATGATCCTTCTTCGTAGCCGCATTCAATTTTCGAAAATCGATACACATTCTCCACCCCGTCGTTGCTCGCGTAGCCAACAACTCTCCCATATCATTCTCCACGATGGTTATGCCACTCTTCTTTGGGACCATATGTACGGGGCTCACCCATTCACTCTCCGCGATAGCGAATATCAAGCCCTCTTCCAACAACTTAAGGATTTCAGCCTTCACGATTTCTTTAAGGTTCAGATTCAACCGCCTTTGAAATTCTCGAGATGGTTTGGCATCATCCTCCAAAACAATCCTATGCATACACGTTGATGGGCTAATTCTTTTAATATCGCCAAGACTCCACCCAATGGCACCCTTATGAGCTTTAAGCACCTCGATCAACCTCGCTTCTTCCTCTTTACTCAAGTGGGCAAAAATGATCACCGGCTTGCTCTCTTCCTTTTCTAAAAAGACATATTTKAGGTGAKATGGGAGAGGCTTTAKCTCGGGCTTGTGCCTCCTCTCAACCTCDTCATTGGATAGCTCAAACAAATCCACTACTTCATCAAGGTGTTCGTCGAATTTTGTACTCGGCTCAACAACTCGATTCCCAACAACAACCTCCGCCTCCCCTCTCAAAAACTCGTCGTTTCCCTCAACGACGCTAATGCAAGCACTCTCAAAGAGACCCATCTCAAGACATAATTCATTGCCAAGCTCGAAAGATCCAACATCCCCAACATCACTGCTATCACCCTCCTTATACTCGTCCGCCAAGAAAACTTGTTCAACCACA
The DNA here is from genome assembly GCA_014905375.1 of Phtheirospermum japonicum. Classification (NCBI taxonomy): domain Eukaryota; kingdom Viridiplantae; phylum Streptophyta; class Magnoliopsida; order Lamiales; family Orobanchaceae; genus Phtheirospermum; species Phtheirospermum japonicum. The sequence goes on from BMAC01000760.1 coordinate 534,256, forward strand.
TCTTGAATCTTGTCGACAAGAAGACAATCCGCATGATAGATGCTTGACGGAATCGAAGGCAAATTGGACATTGAAAATGTAACCGACTCACCCGCAACGGATAAGGTGAGGTTCTTTTTACCAACATCAATGAGGCATTGAGTAGTTGCCATGAAGGGACGACCAAGTAGAATCGTATGTTCAGCCCCATTGGTCGAAACCGTACCCACATCAAGAACAACAAAATCTACCGGGACAATAAGCCCACCACCTTTGACGAGCATGTCCTTCACAACGCCTTTCGGATATCGAATTGACCGATCGGCCAATTGTAAGCAAATACGAGTTTCTTGCAAGGGTGCGAGCTCCAATTGTTCATAGCTCGACGATGGCATTAAATTTATCCCCGCCCCAGAATCAAGCATTCCGGTTGTAACCTTTCCATTTCCAAGCGTGATGTCAATACAAAAGGAGCCGGGGTCGATCTTCTTGAGGGCCAAAACCGACGGATCACACACCACACTCGCTTATTTAGATAGGACAATCGTCTCATTCGGAGTATGGAGGAGCTTTTTGGAGGAAAGTTCTTTGAAAAATTTTGAGTAGGCGGGTATGTCTCGAATGGCATCCAACAAGGGAAGAGTGATGTTCACATTTGCCAAAGTGTTGTAGAGCCGTTGGAATTGATCATCCTTCTTGGTGTTTTGGAGCCGGGACAGATAAGGCGGTGAAGCCTTTGGAATCGGCGGCTTATAAGCGTTCGAGGATCTGTGCAAGCAATCGGGGCTCTCTTTTGTCGGTGTGGCACCCACGGGGGCGGAATCAGAATTAGCGACAACGGGCGGAGTAGCAACATTCTCATTCTCGGACGGTGGAGCCACTTTGTTATCGAAAACCCGAACACTTTGAAGAGATGTGATCGCATGGGCATGTGAAGGTTGGCTCGGTAGCTTCCCCTTTTCATTGGCTTGTTTGATCATATTTATCTCGGTAGCCAATTGCCCAATTTTTGTGTCAGTGGCATTCATGCGAGTATCCATGGAGGACACCGTGGAACTCAAGGTAGACACCGTGGCGTTTAAGGTGGACATCGAGGTGGTGAGGGCTTGCATTTGTTGGATTAGCACATTAAGAGCCGGATCGGTGGCCGGTGGTGGAGCATTTATCGGTGGAGACGGCCGAGAAGAGCCCATGGGAGGGTTCGGATACCCAAAGCCTGGATGCGTGCGGTTGCTCGGATGGTACGGGGGATTTTGATTTGATGGCCAAGGGAAGGGCGGTTTAGCAACACCATGACCCGGTTGGTAACCTTGGATCCCACAAACCTCCTCCGAATGAGGCACCGGCATGTAATGGGACGGATTCGACGGACAATATAGCGTTTCATGCCCAACCATACCACAAGACAAACAAGATGGATCTACGCTCGGGGGGAACATCTTAGCCATGTGGGCTCTCATCGCGGTCATCTCTTTTTCCATCTCAAGTTCTCTCGGGGAGAGAGGCTCACTCAAATTCTTTACTTCATTATCGCTTGAAAATGAGTCTCGGGACGAACGTTGTTGAGAATTTTTGGCCAAGGAGTTAAAAACTCGTAGAAGCGTGCTTGGAGGGTGAATCGTCATATTACCCCCCGCTCTCGTATCCACCATATATTGAAATTGGGAGTCCAACGCTTCATAAAAAGTTTGAATTAAAAGCTCCTTGGGGATACGATGATGCGGACAATTATCAAGAAGGTCCTTGAACCAAAACCAAGCGGAGTGAAATGGCTCGTTTTTCATTTGCTTGAACGACATAATTTTAACTCGCATATCGGCCATTTTTTCCATAGAGTAATAATGATTGAAGAAAACCCTTGCGAGCTCATCCCACGTGCGAACCGAGTTAGAAGGAAGACCCATAAACCACGATAATGCCTTATCTTGAAGAGCATACGAGAAACAACGGAGGCGACGATTTTCCATACTCATCATATTCGGGTGGTGGAAACTCGAGACATGCCATAGATATTTCCGGATGAATTGGAGTGGATCCTCCTTTGCGAACCCGTGAAAAATAGGAAGGCGAGCAAAATCGAGCGAACGAATATCAATAGCCATCACTTCGGGGGGAAGAGATATACAAGAAGAAACATTTTCCCCCACGAAGGCTTGGCTCACTTCCCTCATAGTACGGACGGGCGGAATGAGTGGAGCATTCGGATCGTAACCACCAAACAAAGCATACTCATCGAGCTCGTCATCTTGCATTCCAAACTCGTTACCAAAATCGGGATCACCACCATAACCATTCGGATTCACATTCGGGATTGGGTTTCATACATTCGGAGAATGATGAGGAGCACCATAGCCATAAAGAACGTGATCTGGGGCTCCATGATCATCGAAGGAATCGAAAGCTTCGGAGAGAACATTAGACCCGACATGGTTTGCACCATGCCTTCCCATGCCGGGTTGACGAACGCCATGAGAACCGGGGATAACGTGGTTTGCACCATGCCCTCCCACGTGTCCCTTGCCAACCAAACCACCACCATTCCCAACATGGTTTGCACCATGTCCTCCCAAGTTGGGAACAAAGCCACCATTAGAAGAATGAGGGTAAGAAGCAATACCTTGGTGTTAGCCCGTGGCGTGCTCATGAGTGGTAAAACCACTCCCTTGATATCCATGCGAGTGTTCGTGAAGCGGTGGGGGAATGGGAATGGAAGGCCCGGTCATGGAACTCGGAATGGGCTCCTCATGAACTCCGGGCTCGGTCGAGGTAGAAGCTTGAGGATCAACCCGGGATGATTTCCTGTGAGGGTCGAGAAATGGGCCCGGATGATTGGTCGTCATAGAATAATCAAGAAGCAACGGGTGTCGAATGCGTCGTAATCGGTTGGGATTAGAAGTATAAGGAAATAGTTCGTGGCCAAGCGAGCGACGACCTAGCATACACTCAAAGAAAACATCAAATAACAAAGAAAGCTAAAAACACACCGAAACAACAATTAAATTGAAGACCTTAACCAAGCCGTGTCGCAACGGCGCCATTTTGAAGTTGTAGTTTTTGTGGTGTTGAAATAAATCAACGGGTTCATGGCTTGGTGTTATCGGACTTCAATCCATTTGCAAGTTTCCATGCGTTTCGAGCTCAAGAGATAAGAGAAAACCGGAAATAATGCAATTAAAAATATCAAACTAAACTAGAAATTGAAATGACAAGTTGGTCGGATACCTCGGTCGTATGCCTTAATTGAACATGCAAAGCAATAAAGAAAGAAAGCAAGAGAATGCAAAGTTTCACCATGTACTACCATGCATGCACAAGGTACAACCATGCATGAAAACTCAAATAATGCAAATTGACAAAAATTGAAAGCACCAAAGTAAAGAGCAATAAAAGTTCACATTAAAGTTCAAATCTTTCGGAAAAATAACGAGAAACGAAGAGTAGATCTAAGATTTAATTTGAAACTATGCATGGAAATTTAATTCAAAATAAAGCATAAGTAAACTCAAAGTCATGATGATCAAGGACCCGATCTATGATCTAGGTGTGTCACTCAATTAGAATCCATAATCAATTCACAAGTTTCATCATGAAATCAAGTAGCTAAGACAAAAAGCATAATTGAAGAACAAGCATGGAAATGAAGAACAAAGCTTGAAATTAAAAGGAGAGCTTACTAAAATTAAATAGAGAATCCAAAGCTTGAATTACAATGAAGGTGCTAATCCAAAGGTGTATTTGGATTCATCTTGAGCTTACAAACCCAAGGAATGCTTGAAGATCAAATCTAAAACCTAAGAGAGAGAAAGTAGATCTAGAGAGAAATTAAGAGAAAATTCATCCCAAGACTCATGCAAGAGTTGGGGAGTGAGTGGATGGTCTTCATAAGTCAAGTGGAGGGTTTTTATAGTCATTAGCAGGGGGCAAGCTCGTCAAAACACTTTAAGTCCTGGACACCCAGTCGATCGACTGAGGACCAGTCGATCGACAGCTCAGTCGATCGACTAAGGGCAGTCGATCGAATGCTCTTCAGAGAGCATCTCAACTCTCTGTCGATCAGTCGATTCTTGATGGTTGCAGTCGATTTCCTCAGGGGCGGTCGATCGACAGCTCAATCGACTGACTAGATGCCAGTCGATCGACTGCCTCGCCAAATTGTAGCCCCTTTCTGATGGTCAGTCGATCTCCTGGATGGCAGTCGATCGACTACGGGTTCTCTGGGCAGTCGCTCAGGCAGTCGGCCAGGCTCGATTTTCCTCTTTTTGGCACGGTTTCTTGAGTTTCGACGCCTCGACTCGCTCCGTAACAACATTTAGCGTTGGTCTAATACCTCGTGCCACCTACACATACGAATTTAGATTCAAAACCCATGGATTGTCTTCAATAAACGCATATAACAAACTTCAATACTGAAAACGGAGAAATGACCGAAAACCTAACGAGAATGACTCAAAACGACTAAAAACAAAGCTAAACTCTAATTATAGAAACTAAGAAAAACACAACAATTACATGCAAAACAGAGCATAAGAAAACGGCGGGGCGGAAACATTTTCTGGTGGCACATATTCTTCATCGTCGGAGTCTGTCATAGCTGTAACTTCCTCCACCAAATTTATCTGCTCAAGGGGCACATGACGGCATTTACCAGCTTGACTCTTCGGAATGGCCGTTAAAATAGTTCCAGGAGGAATATTTTGAAGTCGTCGTGACTTCCTCAGAGACGGGTTGCCGACCGGACCAAAGATGTTGGAAATAAACGACAAAATTGGCAGATTATCTACGTCGATTTCAATGCCCATCTGCCCGGGGGCAAAGTGGGCAGCTGAAGTAGCGTCGACGGCAATGGTAATAAGAACCAAGTCTTGTGCAGCGGCTGGTGAAGGACTTTTAGTAGGAGTAGCAATTGGTGATGGCTTTGGTGACACAACACCACCCATCTCTGCACGGATGTCCATGGCAGTATATATCGACAAGTTCAATGGAACCTGTTCGTCAGTTGAGCGGCGCACGCCGGCAGGGAGCTTGTAAATTTTGCTTGATGAAAGGGAGTTTGACATTCTGCAAGAAATGTTGAGAAACCACAAAAGTAAAATGGAATGTCGTAGGCACTAAATCTGAGAGAAGGGAAAAAGTGAAAAACCTAGCTTTTTAATTTAGTAATTCGAAGGTAGTTGAAAAGAGGAAGAAGATAAAAGGTAATGTAAAAAACACTTCCCACTACTTCTTTTAACCCCCTAGATTTTTCTTTCCTTCAAAAAAAACTCCACTCCTTCTCAATTAAGGCACACTATCTTAATAACCAAAAATAATGCCCCATGATCTTAAGCTTAACTAAACCACTATCTTCTTTTTAAAATTAAAATCACAAATCTCAATTACATATAAAACTGAGATAGAGCTATATTTTCAAAAACCATCACCATAGTTGAATAAATCCTTTGCAAAGTAATTTTTCACTCGCAAAATTAACCTCTTATTACTGGTCCAATCCACCGATTTTAACGCCACTGAAACACTTGGTTAGCAAAATTCATAACATGATCAAGAGAATTAAGGGAAAGACGCAAGCACAAGCAACATAACACAAATCAAAATGGCATCCTCACAAAGTATGAATGTCCTAATTGATGCCTAAAGATCATGACCTAAAAAAATAAAAATACAACAAATAATTTAGGTGACATGATCAGTGCTGATTTTTATGTGATGACATTATAACTAACATTGCTTCAGGTGAAGTCAATGAAAACAGACCCCTTAACCCGAGTTAATGACTACGTCAAAATCACTTAAGGAGGTGAAAATTAAAGATTGGACTTTATTCAGATATTTATTATCTTTTCATTAACTTTTAGAAAGAAACTTACTTATCTTTAGCAATTGATAGAAGATTAAGACCCCTTGTTTTTGGACCTAGGAGAAAACCGGTTTCTGCGGGAAAGTTCCACAATCACCAAAACGAAGAGGTTAGTCTTTTTACCACCACTTTTTTATTACAACATATGATCTTTATGCACTTCAACTAGAACCAATGCATTCAGGAAATGTATGAAAAAGAGAATAAAAATGCATCCAAAAATCTACATATATCACAACTGATGACAGTTTAGGTGTCATGACATCAAAACTAACACCGACTTAAATAATGCACATTCCGAGATCTCTTCTCAACCGAGAGAAAGTCTCTATATCTAATGCCTTTGTGAAGATGTCAGCAAGCTGATTATCAGTTCTTATGTGCTCAAGACTAACTATCTTTCTCTCAACCAAGTCACGAATAAAGTGGTACCTTATGTCAATGTGTTTGATTCGTGAGTGCTGGACCGGATTTTTCGAGATATCAATGGCACTAGAATTATCACAGAGCACAGTCAAGATTCTACTATGTAGACCGTAGTCCTCTATCATTTGGTTTATCCAAAGCAACTGTGTGCAAGCACTTCCAACTGCAATATACTCGGCTTCAGCTGTAGAGAGAGTAATGCAATTTTGCTTTTTACTCTACCATGAGATAAGGTTATTTCCCAAGAAAAAACAACCCCTAGTGGTACTCTTTCTATCCACAACATCCCCAGCCCAATCCGGGTCCGTATATCCCACAAGTTCAGTACTCGTATCCTTAGTATACTAAACACCCAAATCACTTGTACCAGCAACAAACTTAACGATTCGTTTAACAACTTTTAAATGTGATTCTTTAGGATTTGACTGGTACCTAGAACATAGACACACGATATACATAATATCAGGCCTGGTAGCCATCAAGTATAAGAGACTCTCTATCGTGCTCCTATACAAGGTGTTATCGACACTGATACCAACATTATCTCTAGACAATTTCATAGTTTTGTCCTAACGGTGTTTTCTTATGCGTATAATTCTCTAACCCAAATTTCTTAACAAGATTCTTAGAATATTTGGACTGAGAGAGGAAAATACTGTAATCTGGTTTTTTAATTTTCAAACCAAGAAAGTACGAGAGGTTACCTTCCATACTCATCTCGAATGTGTCAGACATTCTCGTTATAAACTCAATTACAATCTGCTCATTAGTGGATCCAAAGATTATATCATCCACATAAACTTGGACAATTAAAACGTGCTTATATGATTTAAGGAGAAATAAGGTTTTGTCAACTTCTCCATGTCTAAAATTTAAGAAAAGTAAGTGCTGAGTCAACCTTTTGTACCAAAATCTGGGAGCTTGCTTTAAACCATACAAAGCCTTTTTTTAATTTTAAAACAAAATCTGGTTTGTGAGGATCAACAAATCCTTCAGGTTGCTCAATAAATGTTTCTTCACTTAAAACTCTATGAAGAAAAGCACTTTTTATGTCCATTTGATGTAGAGATATTTTCATATATCATGCAACAGCAAGTAAGAGTCTTACCGATTCAATACGAGCGACTGGAGTAAATGTCTCATCAGAATCGATACCCTCAATTTGAGTGTATCCATGTGCAACTAATCATGCCTTGTTTCTCACAATATTGCCCGCCTCGTCCATTTTATTCTTGAAGATCCACTTTGTACCTGTAACATATGAGTTTCTGGACAAGGAACTAAGTCCTAAACATCATTCTTAGCGAATTGATCCAACTCTTCTTGCATTGACTTAATCTAAAATTCATCTTTAAGAGCCTTCTTTACACGCTTTGGTTCTATTTTGGAAAGATACATAGATTCTCGAATTGAAGAACAGTTAGTAAATAAGCAAACAAACCTTACCATCTCTCTGAAGTTTATTTGTCTCTTTCTTGTACATCTTTCATCAAGATCTCCAATGATTTGGTCCGTAGGATGGTTCCTATGAATTATCAAGAGAATATCCCTATGATGTAAGTCAATCTAACCACCTGGATCTTCCTCATCTGAATCTAAGTGTGATTCTGGAGCAGCCTGAGTTGGTGTCAAGATTGGTGTCATGTCATCAGTACCGTCACCACCTGCATCTTCAGTTTCTTCACCTGCAGTTTCATTTAAACCAACCCTAACATTTTCCTGAGGATCCTGATCATAAACCAGATCATTGTCCTCAGCAGGTTTAACACCATTAACCATATCATCGAACTTGACATTTACTGACTCAATCATGCAACATGTTCTATGATTATACACTCTATATGCATGACTATTTCGAGAATAACCCATGAAAATACATTTATCACTCTTTGAGTCAAGTTTTGCAAGATGATTCCTATCATTCAGCACATAACAAATACGCCCAAAAACATGAAAATAGCTCAAATTTGGCTTTTTGCCCAACAACAACTCATAGGGAGTAACACATGACCCATGTCTGAAATACGCCCTATTATTTATGTGGCATGCAGTATTCATTGCTTCCCCCAAAAAATATTTTGCAATTCCATTTGAAATAAGCATAGTCCTAGTCATTTCTGCAAGAGATCTATTTTTGCGTTCGACTATCCCATTTTGTTGAGGGGTGATGGGTGAAGAGAATTCATGGGTTGTACCTACCTTGGAACAATAATTCAAAAAAGACACCTTGCAAACTCTTTTCCATGGTATGACCTTATTCTACCTATACTCACACCAAAACGAACACACAACTTTTTCGCAAGTTTTTTAAACGCTTCGAAAGCCTCAGATTTTTCTTTTAAAAACTCTACCCACGTAAAAAGAGAAAAATCATCTACAATCACAAGTACATACCTCTTACCACCAATGCTCTCTACTTCAAGATGACCCATAAGATCTATATAAAGAAGTTCGAAACAGTTTGATGTAGTGAGACTTTGCGCATTTGGATAGGATACCCTGACCTGCTTCCCTTTCTAACATGCCTCACAAACTGGAATGATTTTAGTATTGAGCTTAGGTAGACGATTCACGACCTCCTTCTTGGCCAATCTTTCCAACATCTTGTAATTGACATGTCCGAGCTTTGGATGCCACACCTCGACATCACTCAGTTAAGATAGCTTGCAGAATACATCACCATTGATTTGGTAGAAATTGTCGGAGGTCCTCTGACCAGTAAGAATACATGCATTGACCTCGTCATAAACTTCACACTTTTCATGAGTGAACTTGACATTGAACCCACCATCGCACAGTTGGCTAATACTTATCAAGTTCGCAGTTAAGCCTTCAACAAGAAATATATTTTCAAGCTTTGAAATACCAGGAACATGAAGGGTTCCTTGGCCAATGATTTGATCATTTGCACCTCCACCATACTTCACTTTTCCTCCTTGGAACTTGACAATATTTGAGAGAAGATCTTCTGAGCCAATCATATGTTTAGAGCATCTGCTGTCGAAGTACTAAGCTCCAGGAATGTGGGATTTTAGAGACGAATAGATCATGTTGAATTTGATCTCATTCTTTTTGACCCAGACCTATTTGACTCTGGTGTCAGTTTTGGTGTTAGGAACACGGAAACAGTCACGGAACTCAGCAGTCAGCTTTGACCTTTTAAATTGATTTTGTTTGCCAACAATCTTCCAGCAAAATGGTTGGATGTGACCTCATTCACCACAGTGATGACGCACGTATTGTCTTCTTCTCTTCTTATGGCGTTTGATCTTCTCCAATTTCTGGCTTGATTCTGGCATTTGTTGATCAGGCTTGTATCCAATCCCGTGTTTTGATGAGTCAGGTATACTAAATTCTAGAGTTTTGTCAAGCTTAGCCTTACCTTTGTTGAGGTTCAAGAGGGTTTCTTGGATCTTCTTTAAACCAGTCTTCACTCGTTCTAGCTCAACATCTTTTCTAGTGAGTGACGACTCCATTCGGACAGTTATATTGAGTTGATCATCCTTTTCGTGAGTCAGTTTATCCATCTTGATCGTAAGAGCCTTGACTCTGAGCAACTGATTACCCCAGCTTGCAAACAATTCGACATACTTAGTTTTCAGCCTCTCGTATCTGTCAGGTATTTCCTCAACTTGAGCATTCAAGCACCAGGTGTTGGTTTTGGTGTTACCAACACGAATGTCGTCATCCCACATAATGTTAGAAAACAAGGCTGGAACAGTTTTAGAAGTGTCAGAATCGCTGTCATCTTCATTGAACTCTTTTGCAATCAAATTCTTCTTCCTCAGAGTATTTGCACATTCATTTTTATAATGTCCCCAATCTTTACACTCATGACATTGAACTTCATTAAGAGGCTTTGGGGAACTAGAGGTCTTGTATTTCGAAGATGATGACTTAAATTTGGCAAGTGTACGCCCTAATAATTTTGGTATTGGCATCTCTGGCTTGAATTTTGAAAAAGATCCTCCAATATTGTTTTTCCTCTTAAAGTACTTGTTAAATTGTTTAGACACAAGAGACACTTCTTCTTATCCAAGTGTGGTACCATCAACCTTCTCTAGTAGCTCTCTCAAATTAATATCTTCATCGCCATCAGAGTTAACATCAAAAGTTAGAGCAACATTTTTCTCTTTTGAGTTGGAACCGAGATGTTCCATCTCAAACGTCTTGAGCTAGCCTACTAAAGCATCGAAGTCCAAGTCATTTGTGTCCTTTTCTTCTTCAATAACTACCACTTTGATGTTGAATTTCTTCGAGATGGATCTTAGCAACTTCCCCACAAGACGTGAGTTAGTCACACCTTCACTAAGTTCTTCACATTCGTTGGCAATGTCTTAGAGTCTCATAGCATAGTCCATGATGGATTCTTTCTCGTCCATCCTCATAGACTCAAAAGTAGCAGTCAACATCCTCGGTCTTGATTTCTTGACACTATGAGTTCCTTCACACACTCTCTGCAACGTATCCCATGCATCTTTTGCCGACTCGCACTTTTTGATCAACTTATAGTAGTTTGAATCAACATAGCCACAGAGAGTGTTGATAGTCTTGGAGTTTCAATTGGACAAGGCTAGTTCATCAGCCGTCCACTCTTCTTCCCTCTTGATGATGGTATCACCATCATCATCAGTGATGCGTGGCTTTTCCCATCCAACCAGTATGGTTCTCCATGCTCGTTCATCAATGGTCTTGATGTGCCACCTCATCCTTTATTTACAGTGAGAATAGTTCTCGCCAGTAAGGATCGGAGGTCGCAGGTTTACTTGAGCATCCATAGCGTCCTACAGAAATAAGGATCGGTATACTTAGTACATCAAGTAACCTGCTCTAGATGCCAATTGTAAATTCGGTAGGTCTATCGATGTTAAAATAAGTATCAGTAAATCGATGTTAATTCTAGTGTTAAAACACCAGAACTAACATCAAACAGAATGGAAATAAAAAACAGTGGAATAAATCAAAACTAAAAGAACACAATAATTTAAACTTCGTTCATAAGCATAGTATACAAACCCAAAAACTATATTACTTTAACTCGTTCAAGATCAAATACAAATAAAAGTAATATATGAAAACAATAGCATCAACACTATGATACTAAAATACTTGTCGCCACTGATTCGAACTTTCAGTACCTACTTTTAAGAATAAGTTTGTCAAAGTTTTAAAGTTTGTTCGCAAGAGTACGAGTTCGCTTGTATGTTGGTAAGTCTAAACCGAGTTGAATCTCGAGGAACTAAAAATCAAGATTTTGGATTTTTGTCTGATCACAATATCACACATGAATAAGTATAATTGAGGTTTTTGATTTAATTAACTACGAATTGAAAAGCAATAACAATTATTGAAATCAAACTAATTAATCTATACTAATTAAGAAAATAAGATTAAAAAGCTCAATATACTAAGAGCTATGAACTAAGGTTTTAGAAATAGAAGAGCAATTAAAGTAAACTAAATTACTACGATGATTACCAATCATAAATGAACGAAACGAAATGGAAGTAGAAAAGATTACGATCTATATTATCCACAAAATCCAAAGTACTCGAGCAACCAATAATTCAAAATCCAAAAAGAAAGAACAAATTATCTAAAATCAAGAATTAACTAAAACCTAATCTAGAAAGAAATTAAAGAGTTTAGAGTACTTATTAAGATCTATAAAGCAGTAAATATCCAGCTAATCCAAAGAAAGGAAGGAGATCTCAATCGAAGATCAAATCACCAAGCAAAGGGATGGAGCTTAAGAACTTGTGATGTTGGATATTCTCTTTCGATCTTGTATCTAGTTACGGAAGAAGGAATCGGGATCTCTCCGCGTCTCGGAATCTTAGGAGTGTGAAAAGTGTAACCCTTGTTGAAGTATGGAAGGGTATATATAGGTTTCCAAAACTTGGAATGAACGTTTCTTTAAAAATCACGATTCTGGGCCCATTCATGGTAGCTTAGCGGTAGGGGCTACCGCTAAGGCTACCGTTAAGATGTCTCTGAAAATCTCCGTCACCTCCTAACGGTGGAGCTAACGGTAAGGCTACCGTTAAGCCTACCATTAACGTGTCTTTGAAGCTCTCTGTCCGCCCTTAATGGTTCAGATAGTGGTAAGGGTTACCGTTAAGCCTACCGTTAACTTATTCTGGGAGCTCTCTGCTACCCCTTAGCGGTAGAAATAGTGGTGGTGGAACCGCTAGGGGTTAGTGGTAGCTTAGCGGTAGGAGATTTTGAATTGACGCTACTTTTAAGGCTTCAAAGCTAACTACATACTGCGATTTCAAAGAGATCTCAAAGCAAAACCCACTCAAGTGCATGCAAAGATGATAAACACTCAGGCTACTCATAGGCTTTTGCATGAAGAGATTTTGAATTGACGCTGCTTTTAAGGTTTTGCGAAATCATTTGCGTCTAAGTACCATTTTAACGTATATATATATATATATATATATATATATATATATATATATATATATATATAATTTGAAAAAATAAAATTTTATGCACTTATACACGCTCAAAGACAAGAACCTCAAATTACACATAGTTAACTTTTACAAGATAAACCAGACAAACACAATTAAGTGCAGGAATAACAATCAATCACGTTTAATTACTAGCTATTACAAAACTACGAATTCAAATTGCACAATTATAAATAACAAATCATACTCAACTACCCTCCCCCTCCCTAAAAATCCAGCAATCTCCGAATTGCCATAAATACATATAAAAACCAAAAGAGGAAGGGAATAAGAAAAACGTCCCTGAAGACTTAATAGTCGAGCCGCTCCACGTAGAACAGTGTAATTATCCTTTGTCTCGAATTGCGTGATTTCGATTGTCTTGAATAAAAATTACGAAAATAAACAAACAAACAAAACAAATAACAAACTAACTATTTTTTATTTTTTTTGGGATTTTCTTTATTTTTTTATTTTTCTTAAAGAAAACAAAAGGCAATGAAAATTACAACAACATCCATCAAGATCGCCTCCCTCAAGTGCCCGGTGGAAAAATATCAAAGGGGCCCTGGTACGGAACGATGTCCATCGGATCAGAAGGAGGAGCAGCTGGCCAACGACCCATCATATCCATCCGAAACTGGGCGAAGTTCGCCGTCAAGGCCGTCAAGAGCTAGTGGTCCCTGTCTCCAACCTCATGAGCTAAGCGAGCATTTTCACACGCCACTCGAGCATCCTGGCCAGCCAAACGAACGTCGTCCTCCATGATAGAAAGTCGATCGTAGACCTTCGTCTTAAATCCCGCATAATCAGCTAAATAAGCATTGAACTCGGCCTTCCCGAAACATGATGACTTGGTTGCCTCCTCATCATTGGACACGGCAGGGGTCCTAGTGGCAGTCCCGGTAGCCTCATCTATACCTAGCATGGTTACCGTCATCATCCTCCTGATTGCGCATTACGAATTCCCATAATTTCACCACTGGCTTTGAAATCCCCTTGGCTCACCCCGGGAGACGCACTATCCTCGTCGCTAAGACCAACAACTGATGATCAAAGTAGACGTTGTCCTTCCTCGGCGCATAATCATACATCATAGCTAGCCTGGTGATGGAAGTCCCATGGGAAAGTGGAACGGGCCTCTCTCTACCCATTTTTCGGACGTTCCTGATGCTACATAGAAGTTGGAGATAAATCTCAACCGGCTTCCCCCTTTTCATGACACATGGTATACATCTCGTCCTTGTTCATGAGTGTCTACTCTTCCTTACCGAGCACACATCTCAAGAAGAAGCCATAGGCCGCATAGAGTGCATTATCTTGTACTAGAGTTAGAGGGTATTGGTTCGTCGCCTCCATACTTGGGAGATTAATCTCCTCCCAAAAATGCCTCTCATTATACTCCTCGTCGTGTGCATCTAGAATCATCCTCCCGTCAATATCGAAATACACCTCAATTACGTCCGCGCTGAACATGTGCTCTTTACCCCCAAAATGACACATCAATGAGTAGTCAGCCATGATCGTGTAGGATGTGAAAAATTCAAGCATCGGTTGCTCGTAGGCCTTTACTCGGAGTCGAGCCTATTCAAAATAGCCGAGGGCTCGGATATACTGCATGAATTGCTCGGTGAAATGGTCGTTGCTTGCAGCCAAGCGATGCCAATGCTCAATGTCGATCACCATCGATCGGACAACCTGCCAAGATTTCAAAGATGTGTGCAGCTCGACTTCGGAATCGTAGACCTTAAATTTGTCCCCCACGCTTTTCTCTATGTTTTTGCGTTTTAGGAGGGTTGAGAGTTCAACATACCTTTGGGTTTTTTTTTGGAATCCGGAAAATGTAGAGGTAGCCGGATTGCAGCTGGTAAATAATTATCGGACTGCGGTTAAAAGTCGATTGGATTGCGACCTTGATTAATGGGGATGGATCGGGAAAAATCAAACGGGCAGGGGATACTAAAGGTGGGTTAGAAATAGGTACCACCGTTAGGCTACCGCTAAGTGGCTAACGGTCCGCTAGTGGTGGGCTTGACCGTTAGGCGACCACTAATGGGTAATTCGACGAGCACCTTGTGTGCAGAAGTTAATTCCAAAATTCCAAATCAATCCCAAACCACCCTGAAATCTCAACCCAAATAATTCGAATAGAGTTCAAAGGTAAGATACGCTTACCCAATTGCCGAGAAGAGGGTCGTCATCTTGCCCCTATGTTTCTGAGAATAAATGGGCCAAAATGCGGCCAAAACACGATGGGATGTGGTAGATTACAATGTTGTGGCCGGGATGCGACTCGTGTTTGCCGAGATTTGGCGGATTACACTCCGTGGCCGATGGGGAAGAATAGTGATGAATTGTGAAATTTTTGTCCTCTGGTTCGTAGGTGCAGGCGATTTCGGAAAATATGAACAAAAACCCCACTTTCACAATTTATAAAGTTCTGTTCGTTGGGCTGGACTTTAACGCGTTAGCGGCAGCTTAACGGTAGGAGCTACTGCTAACCCCACAGCTAAGTAGCCTCTGATTGTTGCCAACGATAGCCTTAGCGGTTGAAGCTACCGCTAAAATATTGTAAAACCTCTATGTTTGTAGCTAGCGGTAGGGCTAACGGTAGGGGATACCACTAACCTACCGCTAGGTGCTTGAATTTGGCAAATCACCCGATTTTTTACACATCAACACACACATCAACGCACCACAGCAAATGATTCAAACTTAACAAGATATATACACCGAAAATAAAAGAAAGAAAAATCAAAAGAAAAGCTAAGGAAAAAGAAAAAGAAAATAAACGCTTGGGTTGCCTCCCAAGAAGCGCATCTTTTAACGTTGCTTGCTCGACGAAACTTCTCGTGATCAATCTTCAGCTTGAGGTGGGTCCACTAACTCCACCACGTCATGATCTTGATTCGTCATCACCCCATCGTGATAAAGTTTAACTCTGTGCTTGTTGACTTGAAAAGTCGAATCCTTACTGCATTGTATAAAGTGACCGCTTCAAAATCATTTATCTCTTTAATAAAATATGGTCCACTCCACCTTGACTTGAGCTTACCTGGAAACAACTTAAGTCTAGAATTAGAAAACGTACTTAATATGACTAGGTAGTGGTTTCAAATCCACTTTCGGCTCAAGCTCATGTGTGTTAGACATCTCGCATAACTCAAAATTAATTTCTTCAAGGTTGACTTTAATCTCACAAAAATCAATCCCAAGTAATTCAGATACCTCCTCCCCACTCAAAAAATCCTCGTCGTCCTCGACGTCTGACTCGTCTAAAATAGTTATGCTTTTAAGCTCATGGATGCAAGACGCTATTGGATCAACAAACGAACATTCATCTCACATAAATGATGAAGGAGTATTATAGATATCCTTAAGTGAAAATGTTACCGATTCGCCAAAAACTGACATGGTCATCCTACCCTTATTCACATCTATCAATGCATGAGAAGTAGACATAAACGGATGACCCAACAAAATAATATGTTCCTTGCTCTCACTCGGCACCTCACCGACATCCAAAATAACAAAATCATCCAGAACTACTAGCTCATTAATTTGCACCAAAACATCCTCAAGAATACCTAAAGGGTACTTGATTGATCGATCTTCCAATTAGAGTCACATGGTGGTCGGATTCATCGTCCCAAGATCAAATTTCTGATAGAGAGAGTAAGGTATTAAATTAATGGCGGTGCCAAGATCAAGCATTCCTCGCGCTGTCTGCCCATTCCCAAGCGAAATAGTGATGCAAAAACTCCCGGGATCTTTTCCCTTTGGAGGCAACGACTTCTTGTAGATCGTACTAACCTCTTTTGTCAACTCCACTCACTGGTTTGCCGCCAAATGCTTCTCTCTCGAAGCAAGATCCTTGAAAAACTTCACATATGTCGGCATCGTCTTAATCACATCCAAAAGAGGAATGTTAATATTCACATTCTTCAGCAAATTATAAAGCTCCATGAATTTTTTACTTTCTTTGGCCGGACGTAGGTGACTTGGAAAAGGTACTGGGTCGCAAATCGTGGCAGTTTCTACGCTGCCTGCGACTTCAAGGGCTGACTGGGATAGTCGATTGGCATTTGAGTAGGGGCTTGGTGGTTTGGGATTGTCCCTTTAATGGATCCCGGGACATAGCGATTCAGTGACTTATGCATCTGGTCCACTGGTTTGGTTGCGCCTTCTTTATGTGGAACCAGCATCAGAACTGTGGTCACCTCCTCTTCTTCCTCCTCTTTCTCGACTACACCATTATTAATTTTCTTCCCATTTCAAAGGACATGAATAGCTAAGGCCTGCTCTGGTTAACTTGGAAGTTTGTCCTTCTCGTTCGACATTTTTGCCATAGAAGCCGCCAGTTGACCTATCATCATCTCCATATTCTTCACGGTCCCCATCATCGCCTCCATGTTCTTGACACTCTTAGAAAGTTCATTTACCTGCACAGTCATAGTCTTATAAAAATCATTCACCTGCACAGTTAATTGCACAAGTCCGTCTCCATTACGAATGGTCTCAACTACTTGATTTTGCTGCCACACCAACAATTGATCGTTTGGTTTAACTGGAGTAGGTCCTTGCCTCTTCGTAGGATATTTTGTTGGTGGGGTATGGGAAGGTACCGTGGGTCAGCCTGAGAAGGCATCGGCATATGATTTGGGTTCCCAGGACCAAACTTGAGATTCAGTTGATCACGCCACCCTGGATTGTACGTGTTTGAGTAGGGATTATAGTCCTTTGTAAATTCCTGCCCAGAATTAGGAGGTTGGCTATGATAATTCTGAATGGCATTAACTTCCTCCCGTGGCTCTTCGTTAAATGTCATTGGGCATACATTCGCCATGTGCCCCGGTGCTCCACAACGTCCACATACTTTAATGGCCCTCTTCGAAGAAGCCTGACTCACTAGCTCGACTTTCAGGGCTGCCATCTCCTTGGTTAGTTCCTCGATCCTCTTGTTATCTTCTTTTTGAGTTACAAAATTCTCATTGACCTTAAGTTTTCGAGGTCGAGAATTTATTTGCCTTGATTTTTTGCTCATCTTCTCTAGTACCCGCTTGGCGTCTGAAGCTGTCAAATCCCCAAAATCTCCTCCGGACGCTGTCTCAACTTGACTCTTGTATATCGATGACAACCCTTCATAGAAATAATGATTCACCATACCAGGGGAATTGTTTTGATGTGGGCACGCTTGCAAAAGTGTCTTATAGCGCTCACATGCATCGTGGAATAACTCATCATCTTGCAGATTAAAATTAGCGATATGCCTCCTATGTTGCCCCGTCGTCTAGGCTGAATAAAAATGGTTCATGAATTTCTCATAAACCATATCCCATTCTATCAGTGATCTCGGCTCTAGAGAGAGAAGCCAAGACTTAGCTTTATCTTTCAGGCTGCTCGGGAAACATCTCATTTGAAAAGCAAGAATAATTATTAAAAACTAAATAATAAAACTAATTAATCTATACTAATTAAGAAAATAAGATTAAAATGCTAAATATAAGAGCTATGAACTAGGATTTTAGAAATAGAAGATCAATTAAAATAAACTAAATTACTACGATGATTACCAAGCATAAATGAACGAAACGAAATGGAAGGAGAAAATATTACGATCTATATTATCCACTAAATCCAAAGTACTCAAGCAACCAATAATTCAAAATCGAAAAGAAAGAACAAATTATCTAAAATCAAGAATTAACTAACAACTAATCTAGAAAGTAGTTAAAGAGTTTAGAGTACTTATTAAGATCTAGAAAGCAGTAAATCTCCAACTAATACGGAGAAAGGAAGGAGATCTCAATCGAAGAACAAATCACCAAGCGAAGGAATGGAGCTTAAGAACTTACGATGTTGGATCTTCTCTCTCGATCTTGTATCTAGTTACGGAGGAAGGAATCGGGCTCTCTCTACGTCTCGGAATCTTAGGAGTGTGAGAAGCGTAACTCTTGTTGAAGTATGGAAGGGTATATATATGTCTCAAAAACTTGGAACAAAAGTTTCCTTAAAAATTATGATTCTAGGCTCGTTAATGGTAGCTTAGCTGTAGGGGCTACTGCTAAGGCTACCATTAAGATGTCTCTGAAAATCTCCGTCACCTCCTAATGGTGGAGCTAACGGTAAGGCTACCGTTAACGCGTCTCTGAAGCTCTCTGTCCACCCTTAATGGTTTGGCTAGTGGTAAGGGCTACCATTAAGCCTACCATTAACTTATTCTGGGAGCTCTCTGTCACCCCTTAGCGGTAGAAATAGCGGTGGTGGAATCACTAGGGGTTAGCGGTAGCTTTGCTCGTTCTCGTCTCTCGGTTCTCGCAACGGTTGCAAGCTTCGTCTTTTCAGTACTGAGCTTCTTCGGCTACTTAGCTGTATGGGGAAAAACAAAGAATAATCTCTCAATTGCATCGATTATGATCAAAACACGGTAAAATAAGACGAAGATACATAAATATGAAAATATGCTCAATCTATCCAACCTATACCGAAATTAATAACAAATCTAACTAAAACACAACCTAAATATATACAAAAATCAAGACAAATGCATGTTAATTGGCTTCAAAGGATGATTTTCTCCGTTGGTCACACAACTTCAAAGATGTATGAATCTAGGATGGTGGATTCAAGTATTCCTCGTGCTTGTGTTCTTCTATTCGTGTGTCGTTCTTCCTTTTCTTCTCGTCCTTGCTGCGTTCAAGTAATCCTTTTAACAAGACTACTTCTGGTCTTAAATAGACAAGAATCCTAATCTTGGTAAAAAATTAAACTAATTCTAAACTCAATCGAGGAAACTAAATAAGATCCTGAGCACAATCTAGAAAACAAATCTAGCGTCCTAATATATTTTGAGACCAAAAAGTCAAATAACTACAAAAAGAAAAGAATGAATAATTACCAAGAATAAAATTCTCAACGCCACAACTAAAAAGACTAATTTTATTAACCCCTCATCCTCTTCTATATTCCTATTTTCCTTCTTAATTTAAGTTGTCATCAACTCAATTTAAACTTTTGTTTTAAATTGACATAAATACAAATGAAATAATTATCATTACATCCATCGATTAATATTTATTGAGTTTAGTTTAAATATAGTTTTAAATCCAAGAAAGCCCTTGGGTAATTATCATTTACAAATGCAATATAATATACATAATAAATTAATTAATTATAAATCTAATTTAGTTACAATATAAATTTATAAATATAATTTAATTATTATATATTTATGATAATTATATATCATTATTTATACAATATATATTTATAATATATATATATATATAAATATAAATAAATAATATATATTTATAATTAATAATATATATTTTGAAATAATATGTATTTATAATTATTTATAAATAATTATATGTAATATATATATATATATATATATATATATATATATATATGTATTTATAAAGAATATATATTTATAATATTATTATTCATAAATATAATATAATTATTATATATCATTATTTATATAATATATATATATATATATATATATATATATATATATTTATATTAACATATTTATCAATAATATATATTTATAATTAATAATAAATATTTTGAATAATATATATTTATAATTATTTATAAATAATTATATTATAATATTATATATCTATATATATATTTATAATATCATTATTCATAAATATGTTGCTTGAACGAATGAGAGTGAATCCACATCTTAAAGATGATTGTAGTGGAAACCCAACCATGATGAGTGGAGATCCCACAAACTTGGTTCAATAGAAAAACTAAACTATAAAAGTCTGG
Organism: Phtheirospermum japonicum; assembly: GCA_014905375.1. Taxonomy (NCBI): domain Eukaryota; kingdom Viridiplantae; phylum Streptophyta; class Magnoliopsida; order Lamiales; family Orobanchaceae; genus Phtheirospermum; species Phtheirospermum japonicum. The sequence continues at coordinate 554,770 of BMAC01000760.1, forward strand.
GTAAGTAAAACTCTACGACCCTATTCCTTAACGGCAAAAGTAGAGTTTATAATCTGTCACGTGGTGAGGATAAATATCTGATTTCTAATGATTCTTGTGCAGGTCTTTGACATGAGTATAACAGAATGCTGGTTTTAAGAATCACCTATGTAAGCGAGAAGTGAGGGTCGCTTCTACTCTATGTTTATGAATTCAAAGAAGTTGTCCATGGCCAGAAACGGACACAAACGTGAGAACGGAAGAATTTTGAGACCTTAGTGGGTTGGTACTATTGTCTAGTATACACAAAGGGGAATAGTTTAAGAATTATGTTCACTAATCTGCCGGTATGCTCGGTAGTATTAACTAAGGAGGGTTTAAGGCCACAAGCCACCTATCCCTATTCTCTATTGTCTTTTAAGGACTGAGCTATGTATTTTCATTCATGTTTTCATTTTTTTTTTTGGAGTTTCTAACTCATGTGGAGGATTATTGTAAATTGTATTTAATCAATTTAATGGTACAGCAAAAATTCGTGTTAACGAATTGTGTAAGCTCGATCTACGTGTCGTGTAGATAATCGTAGTATTTTGAATTTCTCAAATTCAATTATTGGTGAGTGAGAAGTGATGCTTGGAAGTTGAACGGTTGCTTAAGTGCATTATTGTATATCCCACATTGAAAGTTAATCAATGTGGAAGGGAGTTTAATAATGATTACATTTCATTAGTTGACATCAAGTGGGCCAGTGGGTGTTGTGGACTTTGTGTGAACAAAGCTCACGTGGGCTCTTGGACTTGGGTTCGCTCGTCCGCCTTCGGCGAAGCCGATGGAGGAGCCGAGCGGATCCAAGCCCGGACCCGGACCTCGGACCTCGGTCCTGGGTCTTGGGCAATTGGTCCGAATTGGCTGGTCCGATTGAGGTGGTCCGTATGAGGTCCTGGGTCTTGGTTCAACCCTGGCTAACTTTTTAGCCACATGCGTTATGGACCCCTGATCCTTTACGTACGTTTTCAAACGCCTGATACTCCTGACCGTTCAGGTCAAACGTCATGCGTCTTAATGATGCATGGAGACGTTACTTTGACCATTCACCTGGCTGCTTTATGCATCTACACGTTAATTCTATCCAGGTTCATGCTGCCAGGTGCTGCAGTTTTGAACGTCTTTATAATGCGTTTATTGGCGTCATTAAGGTGTTGTAACCTTCCTGCTGGAAACCCTATAAAAGGGTAAGAAGCTCCTTCACTTTTGACACACGAGATTTCACCTGAAAAATCAGAGAACTTCCAGCATATTTCATACACATATTTCTGCATCATTCTTTACGTAGTTCAGTTCATGTAACCGAAGGGCACTACCGGGGCTATTTCATCTTGCGGACAGAGATTATTCTCGACTCGACTTACAGTTTCTGTTTTTCTACTTTTTCCAGTTTCTGAGATATTTTGTTACATTCCCTATTTGTGCTCAAAGTTGTATTTCTAACAATCGCAAGACGAAATAATTGTAATTTATAATCTAGTGTTTTAATATCCCTGACTGGAAAAATGTCGACCTCTAGCACTCCGATAAGTTCGACCGCTCCTGCTGTTACCTCAACCATTTCGGCGACGACCACTGCCCCTGCAGTAACGAACACCATGACGATTGGCGCTTCTACGCCAAACATGAGTCATGCAGACTTCCTCCTGATCCAAGGGACTATCGACACCCTCCTAGAGATACTTTCAAGGCGTTTCTCAGCAACAAACCCAAACTCAGGCACAGCTTCGGCTGCTAGACCGTTCCCTTATGGGATGGGGACTTCGGTCCAAACTGTGTCAGCTTCGGCTGTGATCCATCCTTCTGGGATGACGGGAACTACGGTTCCAAGTATGTTTTCAGCCACTGCTTCGGCCGCTGGATCATTCCCTTATGGGATGGGGACTTCGGTCCAAAATGTGTCATCTTTGACTGTGATGACGGGAACCTCGATTCCAAGCATGTTCGCAATGGCTCCGCCGACGTACTCTTTCGTTCCCATTCAACGGGTATGATGGGAACCTTTATTCCAACTATGACCGCTCCGGTGCACTCCTCACGGATCATGCCCGCCGCGGAGAAGCCTCCAAAATTCAATGGTGAAGGCTTCAAGAGGTGGCAACAAAAGATGCTATTCTACCTCACGATACTTGGCTTTGCTAACTTCGTGAAGGAAGACGAACCACCTACTCCGGATGAGTCCGAGACCAGTTTCACTGTTCGTGCTGCCTATGATAATTGGCACAACGGCGACTATCTGTGTAAATGCTTTCTCTTAAGTAGTCTAGAAGATAGCCTGAATAACGTTTACTCGGACGTAAAGACCTCCAAGAAGATCTGGGAGGCACTTGAGAAGAAATACAGTTCCGACGAGGCTGGAACTATGAAATTTGTAGTCACAAATTTCATGGACTACAAGATGGTTGATTCTCGCCCAGTTATGGAACAAGTTCAAAAGTTCCAAATGCTGGTGAATGACGTCCACGCCGAGGGGATGGTTCTTCCGGATGCTTTCACGGCTGCTGCCATGATTGATAAGCTTCCACCGAACTGGAAAGACTTCAAGACGTACCTCAAGTACAAACGAAAGGCGATGTCTCTTGAAGATGTTATCCGAAAGGTACGAATTGAAATTTTGTTACATTCCCTATTTGTGCTCAAAGTTGTATTTCTAACAACTATCTCTACGGAATGAAATTTCAAAATAAAAGTATATCCAATCACACTAGCTATTAGTATTTTGTTGTTTTCCTTCACGTGGAAAACATCATAAAAATAATTAATTCCTTTTTCAAATTTATAAGATTTATACTATAGAATAACTCATTCACCTCTGTTTTATTCTCAATATCAAAATTCCAGAATTAAGCCCCGCTACAAAAACATGGTTCATTATGAGTCTCTCACACACACTCCCAAAAAAAAAAAATTAATAATAATAAAAGGAGTGGTGGATGGACGTGAGAGTCCGATAAAAATAGTTCGTGAGCATTAATTACATGTTGATTTAGTGATGAAGAAAATGAATATCTCCTTCACCCTTCCTTTTCTCCCAATTTTGATCAATTTGGCAGGAAATGGTGGCAATGGCCGTGTAAATGCAGCTACACTAGTCGCATTAACCCTCATTGCACCACCACATTCCAACGTAGTCAAAAATGTCATCACATGACAACAACAACAAGCCCATTGTTGTGGCCATCGACAAGGACAAACATAGCACATTGGCCGTTAGATGGGCCATCGACCACCTGCTTGTTCCCGACCAAGCTCTTATATTGATCCACGTCAGGACTAGACGTAGGTATCGCTCCCCATTCAATGTTTTGTATTTTCATCTCTGTTTTTGTTAGTAATTCAATATTAAATGACTCGCGTATCTTACAGATGGATCGAATGGTGGTGCTGTGGAGGTAAATTGTGGACAACTTGAGGATATTTTCTCGCCTTTTCGTGCATATTGCGCACGTAAAGGGGTAAGCAAACAAATCCTCCTCTCTATGCATATTTTGACAATAGGGGGATTTTATTGTTTTTTCTCCAGAATATGTTGTGGGACGATAAAATTTACTTATTTGTAATTCTGAAATATAAAGAAATTGTTTTTGTAATTAAACCAAAACATGTTTTTCTCCCTCTTGCCAAAAGCATATATGTGACTAAAAATAATTTATTTCAATGTGGATTTTAAAGATCTTGCATACAATAGTACAAGAAGTTGTCCTAGAAGGCACAGAAGTTCATACTGCACTTTTGGACTATATTAGCAACAACCATGTCACCAATATTGTTCTTGGTGCCTCGGCCAAAAACCCCATAACAAGGTACCCCTAAGTTCTATCTATCTATCCATTCTTTTTTTTTTTTTTTTTTAATTGTTGATGACTTAAAAAAGAAGAAAAAAAAACTAATTGGTTGCGCAGGAAATTTTGGACCGGACACGACGTGCCAACCATGATAAACAAAGCTGCCCCGGATTTTTGTTCCGTTTACGTAATAGTTAAAGGCAAGGCACAATCGATACGTCCATCAGCCAGCTCGGGCCCTAATAATAAGCTACAATCTTTATTGGCACTTGTCAAGTTGATGAATTATTCTGAACAAGAAAATGGAAACAGGTAATTAGACTAATTAAAAGTCAGGGGTAGTTTTGTAATTATCTCAAAAAAACTTAAGACAACTCATAAGTTTAATTGAATCATGACCAGGCCATCTCATGTAAAGGGTGACAGAAAGTCTTCTGATCACCACGAGGCTCTCGATCGATGGTTCACAAATTCTAACGGTGATAATAATCCTACGGTTAAAAATAGAGAGGCGGCTAGAAATTCACCCGGCCGTGATTTTTCGGACGACGATTTACCGGAGTCGACATTTAGTGTTTCGTCGATGGATATCACGAGAGTGCGAATTTCAGATACTACCAATATGGGAGAAACATTTGATCTTGAGGGGAGTGATTTATCTACAGTAAGTTTATCATGTTAAAAGAAAAATGTTTGAAATTTTCGAGTTTCAAATAGATTTATTAAAGTTTTTTCTTATTTGTTATTTATTTCTTGAAATGGCAGAGCGAAGCTCACAGACTAAAGCAAGAGTTGAAGCAAACCATGAATATGTACACCACAGCTTGCAAACAAGCCATTTCAGCTCAACACAAGGTAGAATTCGATGATGGTTAATTACAAAACCACCCCTGAGGTTTAGCCTAATTACAAGAAAACCCCGGTTATATCAAAATTCCGATTTCCCCATTAACATTGTTTTTTCTTCTATAAATTCCACCTCAGGAAGAGGTATTTGTTAACACTTTAAGGGGGTGTTAGTAATTTTGAAAGGTTAATGTAGTATTTTGTAAATAATCTAAAATCTCGCATCAGGGTAGTTTTTGTGCAATTATCTTATATAAATGATAAAACTTAGTCTTCTTTTATACCTGATAATTTACATAAGGTATAATTACAAAACAACCCCTGAAGTTTGGGGTAGTTACAAAAAACTCCATACAAGTTCCAAAATTAAAAAAAAAAAAAAAAAAAAAAAAAAACTCCTAGAGGTTTGATTTCATCATACATTTTCCCATTCATAAGAAAAAAAGTTTCAAAACCCCATAAGATCAAGACTGAATCACACCTCGGTTTTATATTATTATTATTATTATTATTATTATTATTATTATTATTTTAATTATGAAACTTTTGTTGTGGTTAATACTCCAAACTCCAGAGGTAGTTTTTGTAATTTGCCTCCACATACCTAAGAATGTGAACATTTCCAAATTTGTTTTGCTAAAACTTATATTAGATCGACGAGCTCCAACAGCTGAAGATGGACGAAATGAACAAAATCGAGCAGGCCCGGCTGGCCGAGGAGGCGGCCCTGGCCCTGGTGGAGCTGGAGAAAGAGAAATGCAGAGCCGCCATTGCGGCTGCAGAGAAAGCTCAGAAAATAGCCGAGAGAGAGACGCAGAGGAGAAAGCACGCGGAGATGAAAGCAAAGAGAGAGACGGAAGAGAAAAACCGAGCGTTGGATATATTGTCGAACAAGGATCTACGGTACAGGAGATACAGCATTGAGGAGATTCAGGTGGCCACCAAGAATTTCTCGAGCTCCAGGAAAGTCGGAGAAGGCGGTTACGGGCCGGTGTTTAAGGGCAAACTTGATCACACCCTGGTTGCTATCAAACTACTCAGGCCTGATGCTGCACAGGGGAGAAAACAATTCCAACAAGAGGTAATCACTTTTAGTGGTTTCTAGCTGAAGCAAAAAGTAGTTGAGAATCTGATCATTTATACATGGAAGCTAAAAGTTTGATAAGTTGTATGAAAATGTTTGGAGAAATAATATTAAAAGTGTTTCATTTGTAAAAATCAAACTAAAAGCAGAATAAAAATAAAAAAAATAAAAAATTAAGCACCCTCTACTTTAGATTTAACTGTAGAAATTGATTTTTGGAAACACTTGCTACTACTTTTTTATTTCAAGGGATGATTAGAAAAGTACCCCGAGGTTTGGACTGATTAGAGTAAAATCCAACTACTTTAAAAAATATATATATATATATACAAAAAACCACCCTTGAGGTTTATGTATGTCTTACATTTGACCCAACCATTAGTTAACCCATGGAATTTGCTGATATCATCAAATATTTTACAGTTACACCCTTCAACTTTTCTAAACATGTAATCTTCTTCTGTGTATTTATAGTATTTAGAAAAGTTGATGGATGTAAATGTAAAAATATTACAAGCACACCTTCACATTTACATATGTAATTGGAAAATGTAAGATAAAAAGTTAGGATTATTTGCAATATTTTGAAAATTTGAGGGTATAAAAATATTTGACGACATCAACAGCTTCTGTTAGGTCCACTAACGGCAAGCGAAAAACATATGACTTTTGTAATTTTTAAAGTATGGTCTTTTTTCTTTTTTGTTTCTTTTTTTTTTCTCCATCCAAAAGCTGACACTCACTTTTTTTCATATGTAGGTTGAAGTCCTAAGTTGTATTAGACACCCAAACATGGTGCTCCTAATGGGTGCATGTCCCGAATACGGGTGTTTGGTTTACGAATTCATGGACAACGGAAGCTTAGAAGACCGTCTATTCCGCAAGGGCAACACCCCTCCCATCCCATGGGGCATTCGTTTCAAGCTCGCGGCCGATATTGCCACCGGGCTACTTTTCCTACACCAGACCAAACCCGAACCCCTAGTGCACCGCGACCTAAAGCCCGCCAACATCCTATTGGACCATCACTACACGTGCAAGATCAGCGACGTGGGCTTGGCCCGATTAGTCCCACCTTCGGTTGCGGACCTCGTGACTCAGTATCACATGACATCCGCCGCAGGCAATTACTAGCCTACACAATTTAAAATTTCTTAAGAATATAAATATAAATTTATTTATTTATATCTTAAAATAATAATAATATTATTATTATTCGTGTAGGCACGTTTTGTTACATTGACCCTGAGTATCAGCAGACGGGCGAATTAGGGACTAAATCCGACATATATTCGTTGGGGGTTATGTTGTTACAAATAATCACGGCTAGGCCACCGATGGGCCTTACGCATCATGTGGAGCGGGCTATTGAGAAAGGGACGTTTGGGGATTTGCTTGATCCGACTGTGCCGGATTGGCCCGTTGAGGATGCTCTTGGCTTTGCGAAGCTGGGATTGAAATGTGCCGAGCTGAGAAAGAAAGATAGGCCGGATCTTGGTAAAGAGATAATGCCGGAGCTTAATAGGCTTAAAGAACTCGGTTTGAAGCATGGACTAGGCCATTGGCATAATAATAGATAGATTTTGTATTAACTGTTTTCAATAAAGCGTGACATTAATCGGCCATTTATCTTGATTGTTTCAAAAATAGCTTCTTCAGTTAGAATCTGCAGTGGCAGATGAAATTCTTAGAGACTTAAAAAGAGATTGATTCCAAAGTGCAGCAAAAGAAAAGCATACACTAATAAAGGAAGCATAAAGTGTGGAGCAATTGGCGCCCACAAATGTGGATTTTTGGATTCTCTCACTTTTCTGCCTTCTAAAATAGTGCCAATAAGAACACATTGTCCCTCCAAATCCGGATTTTAAAGACATTAGATTATTCAAGTCCATAATGGATACAGGGGCTTGTTCAAATCATTTTGAGTCTCTTATTATAATGCTCTTTATTTAATGTTATGCATGTAACAAATTTGTACTACATATCTTATAAATGTATATAAGCTATTCAAATTTTCAAACATGTAAGCCCATCTTTGGTACTTTATAGTAAAGCCACAACATTGTCTTTCTTAATACACATAGTAAAATAATCATATCTAAACACACTTTTTGAGTAGTTCTTAACTATAAAGTGAAAAGGAGAAATAATTAATAAAAGAAATTGTCCCCGACTGTTAGGCTTTGTTTCTCTATAAATACAACACAATGCACATAAACATCATAAGCTAAAACCTTGAGTTCATACATAATACAACTGACAAAAAACAAATGAAATCTCCAAAATTTATTGCTTTCATGACATTGATGACAAGACAATCTTGGATTAAGTTAGTTATTTGCTTGATCTTACTCTCAACCTCCAAATCTCAAGGCCAAACCCGAAACGACGTCCCGTCAGCTCATTCGCTATGCGTTAGTGAATGCGCAACGTGCGCGGTCGTTTGCTCACCGTCGCCGCCAACCTCAAAATCGACTCCACCGCCACGACCACCACCGGCCGCCCACCACTCCCCGCCACCAGATCATCCACCACCGTCGGGGCGTGGCGGTGGGGCCACTCCTCCACCACCGGAACATTACGTATACGATCCAGGCATGGTGAAGCAGAACTTTTCATCCCCGTATTATTATTTCTACAGTTCGAAAGCTGCTATTTGTTCTCCAGATCATCTTCATCAGGGCTTCATTGTTATTGTGGTGTTGGTGTTCTTACATTGTGTTAATTAATATTGAACTTTCTGTCTGTTAAGGAAAAAAATTTCCCTTGCCCATTTGATGTAGGAAAATAAGAGCCATTTTTTCTGATTCTCGGTCCTGACTGTCTTATTTGCAACTCTATTACGCTATTATGGTTTTATTCATTCAAATTAAATAAGACCATGTATATAGAGTTTAATATCTATTTTGTGGAATAAAGGAAAATAGTAACAAATTCAATCTTTGAGCAAACACTTTGTTAAGTCGGTATAGATGATTCATGACCTGTTAGGTCATCTGATTTATTATTATAATATATTAATTTTTCATAAATTCCTTATTTATATACTAATATATTGATTTTTATATTATTTATATACTAATGTATTAATTTTTGTATTACGATATAATGGTATTATAATATATTAATTTTTATACAATATATTGATTATGAAATTTGGCCTGATGGATAATCTGTCGATCCAACGTGACAATGGGCACCAATCTTTGTGAGATGGAAAGAATATTAGGTGGTTGTGTGCGCATTAGGCTTTGGATGGTTGTTTGTTAAGATGTTTCAAATCAGATGTCATTTTATATATATACAGGGGTGGGTTCAAATAGAACCATATCATTATATGCGAACCTGCGAGCTAGTGCTTTTATTATATACCAGCAGTGCTTTTATTATACAATCACAATACTTTATTATTATTTTTAGTTATATACACCAGTAGTGCTTTTATTATACAATCATAATACTTTTAAATAAATAAGAAAATACACAAAAAATCTGATTCATCCATTTAATTAGATCTAAGGCCCATAATTGACCCTAGGTTCACATGGTTCTCATTTGAACCTAATCCTATATATATATATATATATATATATATATATATATATATATACACACACACACACACACACACATATATATATATATAAGTGTATCTATCTATATCTATAACTATATCTGTATCTATCTATCTATCTGTATGTATGTATGTATGAATAACATTTAGGACAAAACTCAAATGTGACGGTCACACGAGTCATATACAGTGTGACCGAGCCAAATCCACCTCAAACCCACATCCAGTCTAGTAAATCGGATCCCACATAAAAGAAGAAGAAAAAAACAAATCGGCATTCTTTCTTCTTCTCTCCTCTCTCTTGCTGAGAAAATCCCCAACCCTAATTAAGGTTTCAAATACTAGCAACACCTCCACCGCGTTTCGTCGACTGCTGGGCAAAATCTTAGAGCCTTTCTTACTTCTCCTCTCTATCTCTTTCTTTCCCAGTTTTTTTTCTTAGTTTCTCGACACCAACGAGAAATTGAGTAGCAAACGCCAAATTGGCCATTGGAATTCCGCAAACCAACCGCCTACCGACGTCTGGACTCCCAATTCCTACTTCTCCATCAATATTCTGGGAGTTGGGTACATTGTGTAAACCCTAAAAGTTTGGTAATTTATCTATGTGTTATTTTACTATTTTTAGTTGAGTCCTTTTTAGTTAAGAATTTAGGTTTTGTTCTAAATTGTCAATTTTATTTCTTGGTTGATCGATTTTAGGGTTTTGGACGATTGGATCGATTTTAGGATCTTTTTTAAAACATAGTTTGTTTTTTAGAGCTATGATTATGTTTAATATGAAGTGTTTTAATGCGCTTCTGAAAATGATTGGATTAAGGGATTTGCTCATTTTATAAGAGAATAAATGAAAGATGCGTGAACTTCTAATATTATTTCATATCAGATAATTCGTTGAAGAAAGCATTTTAGTTGAACTACAATCAAAATAAGAGTCCATTGTCTTCAGCATTGCAAGGAATTTGTAACATGAGAGCTGGTTCTAATTTGTTACTTCAAGTTTTGATATTAAAATTCAATTTCATAACAAAATATGTCGAGTTTTTTTAGTTAAATTGAATATATGACATGGCAATTAAGTCGAGAGCTATGCTGGAGACAATGATGAATATGCTGTCAACGTCTAATCACTCTTCAATTATCACAATAACCTTGTTTGTGATACTGCTTTGTGCATGTATTGTGATTGTTCATCTGTTGGAGGAAAATGGTTGGATGAGTGAATCTATCACAACCCTCATAATTGTAAGTATATTTCTTTTATTGTGACAATATATGTAACTTGGAGTATCTATTTTGTGATTTATACTGTTCCTTTTTTAGATGAAAAAGTGTAACCAATGGATTTATAATCATACTGATAAGTAGGGGGAAAAGCTCGCATCTCTTTGTGTTCAAAGAAGGATATTTTCTTTATTTATCTGCTTCCACCAATCATTTTCAATGTTTGGTAAGTACTTTTTACTCCTCAATCTCTCCATACTTAATTTTATTTATTGAGTTGTCCTATGATATTTGCCTCTTGATCGTCACGTAACCTGTCATCACAGTATTGGGCATATTTTGGGCTTACGGAAATTAATATGGTGATGAGGGACGAAGAAGAGCAGACAGTGAATTACAATGATGAGAGATTCTTGTGCAAGAATAGTGTTGCAAGAATAGAGGAAGTGCGGATGAGATAACTTTTTGAAACGAGAGACGAGATTGTTGATATTTGCTTTGAAGATAGATAATTTAAATAAGAAAATGTCGAATAAGCTGAAGAAAGAAAGTGTATTATTTATTTCGTAATTCTTTTCTCATTTTGTTAGTTGGTTGAATATTTCAAAGTTTATTTCATGAGTTGTAGATTAGGCTTGAGCCATTTTATTTTGTCCTTATAATCCAATGAACCAAGTTTTCACTTTTTTTTGCATATTTTGAAGGTGGATTTTATAATGTGTTGCAGAGTGTGTGCTAATTTGTGTTTTTGTCCAAATCTATGTGGTTTTGTGTCACTTCTCACTTTAAATGAGAGTCTTTTCATCTTAGTTGATAAGTGACACTTTTGGAGTTAAAAGTGATATAAATAAGGGGAGAAGTGACACTATAAACTTTTTTGAAAGAAGTTTATTAAGTGACACTTTTTAGGATAAAAGTGACACATTTTAGTGGAAAAGTGACATGATTTAGTGCAAAAGTGGCAATATTATAATTTAACTAATATGCTTGATTATTATATAATGTGCAAAAGTGACATTATTTAGTAAAAAAGTGATAGTTTTTAGTGAAAGTGTTATATCTTAAATTTAATATTTGATTACAATGTACTATGTAAAAGTGATCGCTTTTAGTGCAAAAGTAACACTTTTAATTAGAAAAGTAACAATATTATTTGTTGCAAAAGTGACATTGTTATCTATTAAGTTAAATATTTGATTGCAACCTAATGTGTAAAAGTCACACTTTTAAGTAAGAAAATGACTCATTCTAGTTCAAGTTTTGACAATGTTATTTTTTAAATTTAATGCTTGTAATATGTAAAAGTGATAATTTCAAATGGACACATTCTTACTATAAAAGTGACAGTTTTCAGAGCAAAGGTGACGCATTTTAGTGAAAAAGTGACACATATAAGTTAAATGTTTGATTACATTATAATGTTTAATAGTAATTTTCTATTATGAAAGAATCTTTAGGTGCAACAATGAACGTATTAATCGAAATAGTGACAATATTAGTATCAAAATCAACCATTTATTGTTTTCAATTAATACTGCCACTTTTGCCAAGAAAAGTGTCACTTTTACATATTATATTATAATCAAACATCAAACTAAAATATAGCCAATATTTTTTTCATTTAATATTGTCACTTTTCCACTAAAGATTGTCACTTTTGAACTAAGAAGTATCACTTTGCATATTATATTGTAATTAAGCCAACAAAAGCCAAAAGAGACAATATAATATGGCTTCAAACCCTAAATTTTCATATAAGCTCTAAGCAACTTTTCCTCCGTACCACATTACATATTCTGGATTTGTACATCAAAATAATTATTTCAATTAGTCTGATTTTTTTCAAGAAGTAAAATATGAAAAATACAACCATATTATGTTCATGAGCAATCAAGCCTTAAATATCGCAATCATTCTGTGTTATAACACAATCAATTGACCTGATTTGTTTCAAAATTAAAATTTATGTACAATAAAATCATGTGTGAGTACATATAATCTGCAGATGACAAATAGACATAACATTATTCATAAAATATACAAAAACAGCTAATCACTTTCTTCATCTTTCAAACCCTTCTTTTATGAAGTAAAAATAACAAAATAATCCACCCTACAACCCTTGTGTTTTTTTGCCCAACACAAATTTGACTAGGTTCATCCAACAAGGTTTGAGTTAATTAATTCTCTTAGCTCTGCTTGTAATACGAATACAATTCGGTTTTTCTTACAGCTTGAATGAAATGTAGGAAAAGACGTTAAAACCCAATGACTACTTGACATTCGTCTAGTCGCATTCCGCTTGTCCTGCTTTTTTGATTTTTTTATCCTCCTGCGCCTCCATGAAAATGTAGAACATTATTATTCACAAAGATAAGAAAACCTCCACACATTCAAGAGGTTTCTCAATATACTGCACAATACTACCAAACCAAACTCAAAATAAAATATAAGGGAACTAAGTAGGCCATCCAATCAACATTGAGACAAAAAAATAGCTAATTAATTGCAAAAATTACCCTCCCTGATAAAATAAATATAATTAATATTTCTCTTGCAGTAAAGAATGTTAGGGATGGCCCTCATTCCTCTCTCTGGCTGATTTGAATGATCCTAATGGTGGCTTCCTCATGAAAGACTGTTGTCTTTTAGAGATTGAAATTTATGTGCAAGCCGTAGAACAATGGGTATTACGAGCTTGACTTGATCTTAACATCAACCTAATTGATTCTAAAACTAAGCTAGTTGGTTTGATTATTTTAATTTGAACATGGATTTGTGTCCTATCTTTTTTAGATTGACAATATCAAGTGTTACTCTTAATTAATTTCTATAAAGTAATTCCTTGCAATTGGTATAAGATATTTCAACACCAATCCAGGGGTTGAGTAAATTAATTTCTAGAAATAATAATTTCTATATATGATTGAGCTGCATTGCTTAAAGCAAAAAGGTGATTATTACTGATCACTATTCTGAAATCACCATTAAACGATCTATATTTTTCTTTCTATTAGGACCAACCTAAGCACCAAGTTCAGTGCTTTCTAGAGTAATGACTATATCTATGACAACCGGAGGAAGCCAAAATCATCCAATAAGAAATAAATCATGCCAAGTTGTAGAATGCAATTGAGTTCACATATAACAAGTGACAAATTTTGTAAATAAAAGTGACATAATTTGTACAGAAAGTGATAGTATCTACCATTAACATACAATTTCAAAAATTGTCCCACATAACATATCATACAATTTCGAAAATTCAAAGACATAATGAAGAGAATACCTCAATTATTTATGTTGAAACTAGAAATAAAATTATTTTATAAATGAAAACATGACCTGTACGTGATTTCCTCACATGATGTATTTTATACATGAAAAAATTTATTTTAAATAATCATAAGTTTTCAATGCAGATAATAAATTTATTTCATAAATTGTACACTTTTATACATTTCTCATTTGTGCCCGTGTAATCGCAAGTTATTAAACTAGTTTATTTAAAAAAAAAAAACAGATTGAAATATTTGTGTGAGAAATAAAAATATAAGTTATGAAATATTAAAAAAATTAATTGAAAATATCTCAAAATAAAATGGTATACAACCGTCTTCAAACCCGCTATATATTTTAACGACCCGCTTTCAAGACTAACATTAAAAGAGCAATTTTGCCGATAAAAAAATCCATTTCCCAGATCTCATTAACAGTCATCGATCAAATCCGGGGCTTAAAGAATGACAGCAATGGCGTCGCCGGATGCTGAGGCCACCTTCGACGTATCCATGGAGATGCCGAATCTTCTCCCTCTCGCCTCCGCCGCGCAGCAGGCCTACGTCTCCGAACTCCTCTCCTTCACTCTCGATCGCCTCCATAAGGTATTTTCACAGTCCCATACTGCTCAATTACGTGTCCGGTTTTGGAATCTCTGGCAATGTTTGTGTGTGATTTGTCCAAGGAACCGGAATTGCTAAGAGTAGATGCAGAGAGAATACAGCGGCAGATGCAGGAGGTGGCGGTGGGGAATTACCGCGCGTTCATTGCGGCGGCGGATGCGTTGCTCGAGATCCGAGAGGAGGTTACTTCAATTGACAACCATCTCGAGTCTCTGGTAATTATGAATTAAATTAGGCGTTTTTAATTGATTTTGATCTTTGAGCTGGCATTGTTGTTGTAGTGACATTTGTGAACTGTTATTAGTTTTCAGCTGCTCCAGTGAGATAATGGGAATGAAGGGCAAAATGAAATTAAAATCTATTGACTAAATTGTAATTTGTGAATTTGAATTAGCTCTATGACTATGAAAGATAGAATTTCTTGCTAAGTTTAGGAGGGCAAAACTATAATAAAGGCAAAAGTTTGGGGCTAAAACCTTGAAGATCGTGGCACACACGAAAACCAGTATAACATTAGTGGCTCATTTCTTTTTGGCGTATTTGAGTCTTATAGATGATTGTCTTCTATTGCAGATAGCTGAAATTCCAAAGCTAACATCTGGCTGCACTGAATTTGTTGAGTCAGCTACAAATATTTTGGAGAAAAGGAAGATGAACCAAACATTGCTCGCAAATCATAGTACTTTGCTTGATTTGCTCGAAATTCCTCAACTCATGGACACGTATATTCCCATGCTTATATGCCGTCTTCTTCAGTTATTCGATACATTGCGATTTCTTTTTAAAATAGCTTGAGTTTTCTCAAAGAATGATTAAATAGCATATTAATACAGATGCGTGAGGAATGGGAATTATGACGAAGCTCTCGACTTGGAAGCATTTGTTGCAAAGCTTACTACAATGCACCCAAAGTGAGTTTATTCTATTATTCTCTTAACATGGCACATTCTCCTTCATCCGTAAACTTTCTTGATGCATTTATTGAGACACTATATTTTGTTTCTCTTTCAAAAAAAAGAATTCCTCTGATTCAGGCCCTGGCTGCAGAAGTTCGGCAGACCACCCACTCTCTTCTTTCTCAGCTTCTCCTGAAACTTAGATCAAATATTCAGGTACTGTGTCTTGTTTCGAATTAAGCGAATAATTAGAATCGTGAGGATTTAATGTGATTAAGGATTGAGTATCATTTTGCTTGCAGTTGCCAGAATGCCTCCGTGTGATTGGATATTTACGTCGAATAGGAGTTTACAGTGAGTACGAAATGCGTCTACAGGTAGTTTTATTGACATATGTGCTGTTTATAGTCCCCACTCACGTATATTTTTTAATTTCTAAGTTTCTGATAAATGATGCTTGTCCCGTTTGCAGTTTTTAAGATGCCGGGAAGCCTGGCTTAGTGGAATACTTGATGATTTAGACCAGAGAAATCCTTATGAATATTTGAAAGGAGTGGTAAATTGTCACAGAATGCATCTTTTTGATGTTGTTAACCAATATCGAGCCATATTCGCTGATGACACATCAGGGAGTGAAGAAAATTATGATGGTGGCCTTCTATTCGACTGGGCCATGCATCAGATTACCATGCACCTGAAGACTCTTAAAGTGATGCTTCCGAAGATAACTGAAGGTGGATCGTTGTCAAATATTCTGGACCAATGCATGGTGAGAACTAGAGATAACCAACCCCCCACCCCGCCCACCCACGCACACCAGAAAAGGAAAGACATAAAACTGAAAAAAGTGCATAAATATTTTTTACGATGTGACAATAAGTTTAATAATAAGAAAATGGAGGTAAACAAGGCAATAGGGAAACAAAACAGCAGCATATTGTTATAACGACAGAGAAGCTGTGCAAGTCTTTTACTATTTCTTCATTTTCAGAAATTACTTGGTGAAGGTTTATATACTCTAGTCGTTGTTTGCTTTGTTGATGGAACAAAATGAATCATCAATGCTCTATTGATGGGCATTGTGAGGAACGTTTGTTCTTACTATCCCCTCCCTTCAATCTTCCACAACTATTGAAAATAAAAACAAATTGCTCCCATGCAGGTCTCACAAATACTCTTTGGTATTACATGTGGATATTATCTGCGATTTACTTAATATCATCATTGTGGAACGGATGCCAAAAGAAAAATATTAAAGAAAGAAAAAAGTAAAAAAGAAAATCCCTTTGGTTTTAGCTCTACATGGTAGTTTAATATTTGTTTAATATGATGAATAAATGTGGATCTGATATTTAATGATATTTTCCCCTCCTATTATGGTTTACAGTATTGTGCTATGGGCCTTGGATGGGTTGGTTTGGATTTCCGAGGACTCCTACCCCCACTTTTTGAAGAGTAAGTACCATTTGGATATCTCTTACGGACTTTTGGCATTTGGAAAGCTCTCAATTTGACTATATTTGTTTATACAGGGCAGTGCTGAATTTATTTTCAAAGAATATGAGTACAGCTGTTGAAAATTTTCAGGTATTACAATTCCTTCCTGCCTTTCTTTAAGCCATGTGATTTAGATACCTATGATCTTTTGACGGCAGAACTTTTGCGATTCTTGGTCGAAGATTTACAATATATGTTTAATCAAACCAGTTAGTCTTGGATTCTCATCGCTGGGTCCCATTGCCGCCAGTCGGCTTTCCTGCCAATAGCTTGAGTGAAGAAAGTCAAGATGATGTTAGTCCACCTTCAAATCTTATGGAACATCCACCTCTAGCTGTTTTTATCAATGGTGAACTTTGAAGCTCACTTCACCTGTTTTGTTTTCTTGTTTGCTTAGTGTGTGTGATAATAAATTAGTATACATGTTTCTTGACCGGCGGTGGCAGGTGTATCTGCCGCAATGAACGAACTACGTCCTTGTGCTCCATTAAGTTTGAAAAATGTGGTCGCTCAAGAATTAGTTAGGGGCTTGCAGGCCGTTTCCGATTCTCTACTGAGATACAACACCACTAGGATGCTCAAAGCCAACGAGACTGCACTTTTCCTTAAACTCTGCCAAGCATTCATTGAGGTGAGCATTTAAATTAATTTGTTTACTTTTTAGCTGCAATATGGGTTGATTACAAAAAGTACTCCTAAATTTTAGCCTAAAGGGATGATTACAAAAACTACCCTTGACATGTTGCCAAATTACAAAACAAACAATCTAGCTAACTTTGAAAATTACAAAAACCACCCTCGAGGTTACATACATGTTACACTCCGCACCTGACGTTAGTGGAGATAATGGAAATTGTTGATATCATCAAATATTTTTACAATTTTACACCCCACTCGACTTTTCTAAATATTACAAATAACCTCAATTTTTGTCTTTTATTTTAATTTACATCCTTCAGCTTTTTTAAGTATTTCAAGTAGCCAATCAAAAAGTTGGGGCTAATTGTAATATTTCAAACCGCTGAGGGTGATGTCAGCAAGTTCTGTCAGGTCAGCTAATGATTGGGATCAAACCTCAATAGTGGTTTATATAATTTTTGAAGTTATTATTATTATTATTATTATTATTTTAAATACCGCAAACTTCAGGGTAGTTTTTGTAAGTACCCCTTTCGCCTAATTATAATATAAACTCAATTATCTTTCAAAAATCACCAGTACCCCTTGACATTGATTCTGTTCCTCACTCGATCCCCGTGCAGGTTGCATTTCCCCATTGCGCAACATGCTTCGGGCGTTGTTACCCTGGTGGAGCTGCTCTGATCACAGATGCCAAGAGGAACTTATTTGATGGAATCGGGCGCCTATTAGCAACCTCACCCGCTAGAGACCAACCAAAACCTGTTGTTGTCAAGAATGCTTCTGAGAACGGTAATCTGCCTACTACTGTGGTCGAAAACGGAGCCCTTCATAGTGTTGAACGAACCAAGAGTGCCAGCATCTTAGAGGACAAACCTCAGAGTCATATTAGTCCTGAAAAAAAGGAAGACGACACGGCGATGACAAGTGAAGATACTCAAAGATCCCACTCATTGTGAAATAATCATCACATACCGGCCTATGTTTTTGTTTGATAAAGTTGGAGTTAATATAGATTAAATTAATTGAGGTTCAATTATAGAGAAGACGAAATATTAAAATTTTAACACCCCCTTTTTTTTTTTTTTTTTTTGTCCCGCATAAAAATCGATTAGATTTTATTAATGCATGATCATGTGAAAATCATGTGAAACTACGTACGAAAGGATACTTTTATTAAATGGGCTTGTCAATTAAACTACTATCCCCGAAACAACAAATATTATTAGAGCCAACAACTTAATCGATTGATCGAAGGCTTATCGGCGTTGGTCTTCAATAACTATTAGTATTTAGTAGTCACGCAACGACCACTCGGGCCTTTGTAACTTCCACAATCTCTATTATATTTATGACATAATTAAAAAGGCGCAAATTTAAATTTCTGCCATGTGGCCGAAATGAAATCAAAAAGGGCCACCTTACATGATGATTTTTTAATTTAAATTTTATTTTTAATGGTTTGAGGGGAGGTTACCCGAAGGTTCTGGTGGTAGTTTTGATACAACATGGATATCACTAGTAATTTGTCCATTTATTTGTTCCATTTCCTATTTCATTTGTATTTCTATCAAATTCAAACATGGAAATCAACGAGTCTTGCGGGTTAATTCCACCATTATAGTGTAGTTCTAGTGTCCTATTTTTTTCACAAAATGAAGCAATATGGTCTCTATTCTTTTTCTAATTATTTTTTCATTCTTTGATTGATCTTGGTGGCTTTGGAGTTGCTTTGCAATCCTGTAGTCCCGAGTTTAGTTCACTGGACTATCGTAGAGTGTTGTAGTTGAATTGATCCATCTCCGCGATCTCACGGAGGATTGAACTCATTCTTAGTGGACGTGTGTGTAGCCGCAAGGAATATGGAATTTGTGTCACTATCGTGTGTAAATAATAAAAAAAATCTATATATGGTCTTTATTCTTTTCTTATCATCTTTCTTTCTGTTTTTTTTCTTTGATTTGAGTTCCTTTGAGTCGATTTCTTTTTCTTATTCTGCTTCTTTCTTAATTATATTTCGCCTTTTTCCTTCAATTCTTTGCTTCTTTATTTTATCTCCATTTATGGCCTGAGATACATACCTCGATGGATAAACATAAGTGGTCCCCATTACTCACATCAATGATTACACATCACTTTTTCTTTACAACTTTTACTGTAATTCGATGGCGATTGTTAAATCATCTAATACTATACAAACAAAAATGTTATGACAAAGTTGAACATGTAATCTTTTTTCTTTTGAACCTACATGTAATCTTAATTTCGAGCTTATTATTATAATCTCACAGTAATAATAAGATAT
Organism: Phtheirospermum japonicum; assembly: GCA_014905375.1. Taxonomy (NCBI): domain Eukaryota; kingdom Viridiplantae; phylum Streptophyta; class Magnoliopsida; order Lamiales; family Orobanchaceae; genus Phtheirospermum; species Phtheirospermum japonicum. The sequence goes on from BMAC01000760.1 coordinate 574,546, forward strand.
TTCAAATATGGTGAAGTTGAGGCAGATAGTAAAACAGTAAATTAGGAACTTTTTTTTTTTACTAGAAAAAGGTTTTTAGAAAAATAAATTAAGGCACTTTTATATATATATATATATACTAGTTTAATACCCGTGTATTACACTGAATTTATCAAAAACTAAATGTAAGATTATTTATGATAATCATAATGTTTTGAAATTTAAAAATAAAAAAAATTTCAAAAGATATTGTATTATCAATTCGTACTTTATACTGATGTATAATCAATATTTATAACTTTTATTCTTTATTGTTAAATAATTTTATATTTTAATATTTAGATTAAATAATTCTCAACCCGTGTCTAATTTCTATCAATTAATTATTATTATCATCAAATACTTTCATATACTAATATTTAAATTGAATTCGTTAATAACTTATAGTTTCATACTTAGAAAAGCTCAAAATACGTCATATTTTCAACTCGTGTCGCATTGTACCGATATCTAATCAATATTTATTCATTATTATTATTTTATAATTTTATATTTTTTATGTTATGTTGAATTCGTTAATAATATTTAGTTTCATACTTAGTATAATTGCAAATAACTCAAAATTTACTTATATTTTATATTTGATAGGAAACCAGTAGAAAATTAATTTTATAAAAATATAAAACATACAAAACCCGCAAGTCGTATGTGAATATGTGATATAAAAAATTAAATTCTATAAGGCAGTGATAATTCGATTAAAAACGTTATATATCTAACTTGTAGTATATGTAATATTAATTTATTATTATTTGTTGTTTCCTTTTTTATGCGTAAGATATTAATTTGTTCACGTAGATATATAATGTGTTTAACAATGCATTATATTAGGATTAGATAAGGAAATGTAGAATATATTTAATATTTATTTCTTAGGTGTCATAATTTATTATTA
>BMAC01000760.1:575504-594121 GCA_014905375.1 Phtheirospermum japonicum
GGGCCCTCTACCACCTTTTGCAGCAGCCACCTTTCATTCTGGATTTTAAAAAAAAAAATGAAATAAAAATAAGGTACATGCATGCATGCATGCATGGCATATTGCGATGGTGTGTAATAAAAATAATGTACCATAATTGGATTTAAATAAACAAACCTGGTAAGCAGAAATACCAGTCCGCAAACACAAAATCATTAGGAAAAATCATTGCGAGTGATGAGTGATGGTGATATATCTCTTGGTGGGGTGTAGCAAGGCGCTTAGGATTCATATTCACACACACGGAAAATCGAATGCAATTAATAATTAAATTCAATAAGATCTACTTAATTTATTACTATTATTTTTATTTTGTTTTGGCTTGATGACAAAATGAAACAACTTAATGCACCTATTTATAGGTGCGATTGGCGAGAAATATAATTCCTCCCTTGTTTTACGGAGGAAAATTAAAAGGACGAAAACTTGCATGAGAATTTTAATCTAACTTTTCCTTTATAAGTCAGGCTAATGCCCACGTACATTATTTTAGTACTATACTGTTTATGGTATATAAATATATTGTTTTTTTTTTTTTTAAATCAAAAAGGATATAGGTTGGTGTTGGATGTAAAAGTACCTCTGTTTTTGTTGATACTATTTTTTTTTAAGAAGAAGTTCGAGTCGGCTGGACGGGTTGGTGTTGGTTTTTTCATTTTCTTACAGTCGGTGAGGTCAATTCATAAGATCTACTTTAAAAAAAAAAAATTTAAAAAATCAATGTTATATATATCTTACCTTATATATTAAATGTAAAATCTTCCTATCCTATGTGTTTGCTTCCCACGCTTTGTTAGCTTCGGAAAAAATTTTGGTGGTTCGGTGTTACCGAAACTAATATTTACCTAATTTAATATTTTCTTTTTATATATTTTTACCTTATTTGATATTTTCTATTTATTATATTTTCTTAATTTAATATTTTTCTTTTATTATATTGTTACCTAATTCAATATCTTACTTTTATTCTACTGATATAAAAAAAAAATCAAGTCATATTTAATTAGAAAAAATCTATATAAGTGAATGAATTTTATTTATAATAAAAGTTGAAATAATTTTATTTTTAGAATTTTAAATATTCCGTTTAAAGAAAATACGAATTATATAAAATTATTACAAAAGGAAATAAATATAAAAAATATAAGCTTAAATTTGGATATCTAATTCTAATATAATATATTAATAATAACATTAAAAATCTATATGAAAAACTATTGTTACGCCAAAAAGAAAAAAAAAAAAAAAAAAGAGAAAACAACAACAACAAAAAATAAAATAATATGTATTTATAATTATTTATGAATAATTATATTTATAATATATATATATATATAATATTTATTATAATATTATGTATTTATAATATCATTACTCATAAATATAATCTAAATTTATAAATATAATATAATTATTTATAAATTAATTTAAATATCTAATATATATTAAATATATATATTTTTTATTTAAAAATTATAAAAAATATTTTTGGACCATTTTTTATGAATTGACCAACTTAGCAGATGTGATTTGATGATGGTCAATGTCACGTATGTTTTTTAGAATGTGGCCAATATAATGGACCAAAATTGATTTCTTTCTCAGGTGTTTTTGTTTAATTAATATTTAAAAATAAAGAAAAATGATAAGAAATTATTGAATCACGCCACGTCAGCAAAAAAGCCCGATCAGGATAATTTTGTACTTTTTTTTGATGATTTTGCCAACTTCGTGTATGTGATTTGATAGTGGACAATATCTTGGTCCCAAATTGGAAAGTGGACAACATAATGAACCAAAAAAGCAATTTTCCCCTTTGTTATAACATCCTCCTATGTAACACGTATCCCAAATTATAATTTTACCCTTTGAACTTCTGAGTTCAAGAATCGAGGCCAAACGCCTTTATTGTACTATTTCGCTTCCAATTGTATTAGTTTCATTTCCAAGGGTCTTAGGACCTTATATATATTATTTTAATATAATTATATTATATTTAGGACTGTACATGGGCTTTTATCTGGAAGTGATGAGGCATTTCATGTACAAGATCGGGAACCTCGTAAAGCCATAATAGTTATATGCCTGATTCTGGAAAGAATTTCAAAGAAGATGAGTAAAACTTTCTTAAACTGGGGAGTTTGAAAATTCTCAAATTATAATGCGTTGCTTGTACTTATCTACGAGTAAAATATTTTTAACTAGAAAGTTTGAGATTTTCCAAATCAAGAAGCACTTGTTGCTTAAACATATTTTTCGGTTTGTATAGTCTTTTGAAAAATAGTATTTTGAGGGAAAATATGCAAGTGTGCATTGCCCATGTGCTTAATCATAAATTCAATTATATGACTTTATATCAAAGGTATCATTTGAACTCGACTGTTGTTGTTGACGGTCTGTTATTGATTGTTACTACCTGTTACGGTTATTGTCTGTCTGTCACTGTTACTGTGTCTGTCATTGTTACTGTCTGTCAGGCACGAGTAGTTTGGCAATCAATCGAGCAGGTTGCTTGTGGTTCTTGATTGACTACTCGTGGTACCTACTCCCATTGTTCCTGGTCGGGTCGGAGACGACGACAGGATTTGGGTCGTAGATTGGGTATATTCCGGAATATGACGTACCCTGGGTTTGAATCCCATAGCTAAAGGGACGTCGAGCCTACTGGGAGGGATAAAGAGATTAAGGCTTCGGCCTGGAGTGTCACCTTTCATGGTGAGCGGAAACGTATGGGTCATGTTTGATCGACATTGATTCTACGTTTATATGAGTTAATCTGGCTCGGAAGCTAAGTGCTACGCGTGAGAGCCACCTCTAGAGTCCTTCGAAAGCTATGTGCTACGCGAGGGGCCACCTCTAGAGTTCTGTACCCTGACACTCACTAATGGACTGATTGTTTTAGAACGAGACATATTTTCCTATCTGTTCAACTGTTAACTGTTTCAATTGACTTCTTAAAAAAATTAACATTATCTGTTTTTTCTAAATGTGATAATTGGTTAGTTTTGAGAAAAGTTATTGTTTATTTAAATTTAAAATATTTTAATTTTGAAGTTGCTCGCTAGAATTTTATAAAACATATGAGAATGGTTTTGCACACCAAGTGCTTTGATTATATTATGAAAATTATTTTCTTAAACTCTTGTCAGTTTTATATTTTAAAAGAAAACTTGCTATTTCATGTGCTTGCCCTCACTAAGCTCTTTTAGCTCACGCTCTCGTTTGTTTAAAAACCAAACTCTCTAGAAATCGACGATAATGCGAATGAAATTGACTTCGATTTTCAAGGTGAAGACTGACTCGTGTAGAGCTTTCTTTTATCGACTTCCTTTTATTGTGTTTTATGTATATGAAAAAAATTTTTAGGTGAGAGTTTTATTTATTTATTTAATTATTTATTTTATTTACTATTAAGTTAGTATTTTTTTCTGGGGCGTTACAGATGTGGTATCAGAGCTTGAGTGCAAAGGAGTTGCACTTAAGCGTAACCAGGATAGGGTCTTTGGCCTGTGATTGGAATGTCACTGCCATTTTGGACTTGAGAATTAGAATATTAGTAATGACTTGACATATTAAGGAGTAACTACCTACTTATGTCGATTGGATAGTTGGTTGACGTGAGGATTTTACATCTTCAGATTGTCAAACTTGAACATCAATTCTTTCACTACGTAATGTTAACCTCCTTCTAATTTCAATACTTGTTTGAGTTCTTGTTTATCTTTAAGAGTTGTTCTTTGTTCAAGAACCTAGCCTTTGAATTACTTATAAGTCCTCATCAACTTTCTTCAAATTTAGATTTTAGTATTACTTTTCTCTTCTCGTGAATCTCAAGGGGAAGCTTGATTAGCTAATCAATTTCTAAACCTTGATGTTCTAATGAGAGTTCAAACTTAACTACCAATATCAAAGGAGTTAGAGACCTATTAAATTCAAAAGCTTCGTCAAGAAAGTGTAGCAGGTGAACTTGCATTTGTCACCGGTGCTGATTATTACACTAGTACAGAAACTGCATTCTAGAACAGACAAAAAAGTCAATCCAGAAGGGTATTTTTAAAACTGTTCTAGATAGTACTTTCTAGAACGGTATTTTAAAATACCGTTCTGGAATGATAACTTTCCAGAACGGTTTTACAATACCGTTCTGGAAAGTATAATTTCCAGAACGGTAATTTTAATACTGTTCTAGAATGGGCGTCAATCCAGAATGGTATTATAATACCGTTTTAGAAAGTATACTTTTTAGAACGGTAATTTAATACCGTTCTGGAATGGGCGTCAATCCAGAACGGTATTAAAATACCGTTCTGGAAAGTATACTTTTCAGAACGGTATTTTAATTACTGTTCTGGATCTGTCTCTTATACACATCTAGATGTGTATAAGAGACAGAAAATAATGTACGTGGGCATTAGCTGACTTATAAAGGAAAAGTTAGATTAAAATTCTCATGCAAGTTTCGTCCTTTTAATTTCCTCCGTAAACAAGGGAGGAATTATATTCTCGCCAATCGCACCTATAAATAGGTGCATTAAGTTGTTCATTTTGTCATCAAGCCAAAACAAAATAAAAATAATAGTAATAAATAAGTAGATCTTATTGAATTAATTATTAATTGCATTCGATTTTCGTGTGTGTGAATATGAATCCTAGCGCTTGCTACACCCCACCAAGAGATATATCACCATCACTCATCACTCGCAATGATTTTCCTAATGATTTTGTGTTTGGGACTGGTATTTCTGCTTACCAGGTTTGTTTTATTTAATCCAATTATGTACATTATTTTATTACACACCATCGCAATATGCATGCATGCATGCATGCATGTACTTATTTTTATTTCATTTTTTTTTTTAAAATCCAGAATGAAGGTGCTGCTGCAAAAGGTGGTAGAGGCCCTAGTATATGGGATGCTTTTACCCTCAACACTCCTGGTCTCTCTCTCTCTCCACACTCACAATTAAATTAGCTCGTCATAAGTTATTTTTTTAAGTGACATTTTGACAGCTTTACAAAAAGAGTGAAGGGCTTTCCTAATTAGGCTGAGGCCTATTAATTCATTTAGTAAATGTATTTATAAAGTAAGATTCCATCCAAATTAAAATCAATTTGTAATAGAAGGAGTCTATTTGTCAAAATTAATTAATTAATAAATGTGGGACAATTATTATTTCGTTAATAATGTAAATGCATGCATGCATGTCTCTGGTGATGAAACAGGGAGAATTGCTGATGGATCCAATGGAAATGTGGCTACTGATACGTATAACAGATTCAAGGTATGCGATTCTGAATATATGTGTGTGTATATATATATATATATATATATATATGCAAATTAATTACATATCAACCTTTTTCTGCAGGAAGATGTTAAGATGGTGAAGAAAATGGGTTTTGATGCCTTCAAAATTTCCATTTCTTGGTCAAGAATCTTGCCGGGTACGTAGGGTATTATTATTAATTATTTTTAAATTAATAAGTAATAATAATAATATTTGACATAAGTTGATGTTAATTAGGTGGAACACGTTCAGCTGGAGTCAATAGAGAAGGGATTGACTACTACAACGAACTTATCGACACTCTACTTGCGCATGGTTGGTATTTCATACATATTTCAATTTTTTGATTCCTCTCCGTAATGGATGAATATGGATGCAGGTGTTGAGCCCTATGTGACTCTTTTCTTTTTTGATTTTCCTCAATGCTTGGAAAAGGAGTATGGTGGCTTTTTAAGCAAAAGAGTGGTGTAAGTGACTCTATTATATACATACTAATATTATTGTCATGTGTCAATACGTTGATTGAGATTATAATACTATGAACAGGCAAGATTTTGTTGAGTATGCGGAGCTATGCTTTTGGGAATTTGGGGATCGTGTGAAGCATTGGATGACAATGAATGCATCGTGGGCGTATTGCACCGGTGGATATGTTACCTGTATTTTCCCGCCAAGCAAAGGAGATCCAACCGCCTTCTTTTCGGCCCTGGAAGGATTGGGTAATAAGGATAAGGTACGATCAGATGATGATGATGATGATGATGATCAGGTTGCTGTCTATTGTGGTGTTTATGAACCACGACAAGTCCTATCCGACTGCCGAAGACGCTTGTGTCATAGTGATGAGGATAATGATCGTGATCGTGGTGCTACTAACTCTAACGGCTATGATCCCAAAAATGCATACACTGTCGCAAGAAATATGCTCCTTGCTCATGCAGCCGCAGTGGACTCGTATCGAAAGAAATTCCAGGTTGTGTTTTTTTATTTTCTTTCTAGAGATCGATGTTTGTAACATTTTATGGGGTAATTTTTGAAAAGTCTCAAACTTTTGTAGGTATATGTATATATTAATTGCATATATCTTCAGCTTTTACTCCCTCTTTCATATTCTATCTGTCGCAATTGAAAGACAGTAAAGTAACCTTTACTTTTTATTGGGAAAGTAAAAAAGTAACAATGATTATTATCTCTTGAAAATGTAAATGCGACAGATAGAACAGGACGGAGAGAGTAATTCTTTTGGTTAACATTTTTTTTTTGTTTCATTTTGTTGAAATGATTTTGTTTAACCATAGGAACAACAAGGAGGAAAGATAGGGATAGCACTAAACTGCCACTGGTTTGAGCCATACAATAAGAGAGATGATGATGACATCAAGGCTACTAAAAGGGCACTGGATTTCATGTTGGGATGGTATATAATTCATGTTGGCTTATTTGAGTTTTGATATGATAAGTTTCTAGTCAATTAACTTTTCTTCAAACAATCTCAGGTTTCTGGAACCTATAATGACGGGCCAATATCCACAGAATATGACAAGTTTTGTTCCTTGTAAAAACCTGGCACCATTTACACCACAAGAATCCAGTATGGTCAAAGGGTCCATTGACTTCTTGGGCCTCAATTACTACACGGCCCATTATGCTGCCAATGATCCAAACCCCAAAGGTCAAGATGGCTACTATAAAGATCAACGCATTCGATTTTACAGTAAGTTAATTATGTTGAGAAATTTACACACACATCACGCACAATCACTAATTTTTCGTTTTGTTATTAATTAATACATTTGTTTTAATTAACTTTTTTTTTTTTTTCCATAGCTCGATCTCGTCAGCATAAAATGGCAATTGGGCCTTCGGTAAGATCCAAAATGAATGATGTTCAGGTGTATTTGTTGTATGCTTTGGTCATAATTAAATTTGTACACTGTCTTTTGAAATTTATTAGGTTAGCTTGCCATGGTTGTGCTCAGTTCCACATGGAATTCACAAACTCCTGAATTACATCAATGCCACTTATTTTCATGGCAAAACGTCACTTCCTATATACATTACAGAGAATGGTACTCTTGAATTTTGATTACTTGTTTATATAATATATAACTGAGTGATTTAATTGTAAACAATTGTTTTGGTAATTAGGAGTGGATCAGAAGAATGATCACGAGCTTACTCCCCGTGAAGGTTGTGACGACCAGCACAGGATGCGCTATTTTCAAAGCCACATTGCAAATGTTCGAAAAGCCATAGAGTGAGTTAATTTTAAAATATAGATAGATAGTAAAATATTGATCGCTAATTTATATTTTTGTTATGGTACTTAATCAAATTCCAGCGATGGAGTGAATGTAAAGGGGTACTTTGCGTGGGCTTGGAGTGACCCATTTGAATGGGCTGCTGGATACACCATTCGATTTGGGCTTATGTATGTGGACTTCAAGAATGACCTGGCAAGATATCCGAAAAGTTCAGCTCTCTGGTTCTCCAAGTTTTTGATGAAGAGCAGGAAGAAGCAAACCAAGAACAAGCATATCAAAGATACTAAGGATGGGTGCTGATGATGAATCTTATTATTATGAGTTGAATAATTAAAATGTAATGTGTGCTTCTTTTTTTCTTTCTTTTTTTTTCCTTCTCTTTGTGTGGCTTGATCTTAAATAAGTGGTTGTGGTTTTATACTCAGGCCCGGCCCAACGGATTGTATTAATTACTCAGTATTGTGTGGTGTGTTATTAATAAAGAATAAAGGGGTTAATTATAATAAGATGGTTAGGGTAATGAACCTAATTAATGGACATTAACAAATTTTTTCTTCGTGAAAATGAATTTCATTAATCAGAATAAACCGAAAACATAAAACTACAAAGTGGAAAATAGTGAAAGACTCGGAAATATACAATCTTGTTATAAATTTCACAACCACCATTTTACTATTTCAGTATAGTAAATTGTAATTATATTTATATATGAATAACTATTTCCTCCAATGAAATTAAGTATACGATTGCATAGATTTAGTTATAATAAAAACCATACGAAAGCTCCATTTTATATATACACATTCTAGTTTATAACAATTCTAATTATTTTTGAATTCATATAATATATATTTTAGGGTTAATGAGGAGATATCGAGGGAATTAATATATGATTCTTTTGTGTTACGAATTATTTATTTTATTTGTTTCAGTCTATCCGTGGCAATTTAAAATTCTCATGTTATATTTATATTTTTAAGAAAGAATCATTGTTACTATTTACTTTCTCAATAAGAATTAAATATTATTTTACTAATTTTATCCATATTATTTCATACTTTTAATTATTTTAAACAAAAGGATATTATGATAATTTGATACGTATATTTATAACACCAATTATTTTTCTTAATCTTCATAAAATAATCTATTGCAACAAATAAAATGAGACATAGGGAGTATCACTTACTGACAATCTTACTGTACAATATTTAAATATTCAGTCAATAGTAAATATTCATTAAATAGAAACCCATCTCTATACATTTAACATATTTCAATTTAAGAACTATTGGTGAATAAAAAGATAAGACAGATAAAACGAAGGATTAATAATGACTTAACTCCGACTGAGGGTTTATCACAACGCTTGATTGCTCCCTCCACAGAAAATCTTGCACCGCCTCTACTCATTTTCTGTATAATATTTTATTTTTCTTTCTTTGGTTTCTTTTTCTTCAAGAATTGCCTAGCATTTTTTTTTTGTGTGTGTTAAAATGAATTTCATTAATCAGAATAAACCAAAAACATAAAGGCAAATACTTGGATGAGACTGATCTCATCCTATGAGACTAGATTTATCATTTTTTGACCCGGACCCAAACCGCCATCCACCCAGACCCAGTAGACCCGTGCCCATCCAATTTACATAAAATTAATTAAAGCCTTTTCATATAGCAAATCCCACGGCACATTTATTCATATTCCATAGAGAACTCGAGATTTACTGTTGATCGAAAGGGAAATCAATCATACTGAAAACCGTTCATATCGACATAAATTCCATCAGAAAAATCGTTTATATCCCATACAAAGTTCTGTAGATTTCCCGTGTAAAAACTCGATCGGAAAGAGGAGACAAGCAACCTAGGGATTTCGGTCTAGGCCTTTGACAACGATGGCGTTGGAAGCGGTACTACTTTCTATTGAATTGATTGAATATTAAAGGTAATTTTCTAAATTTTATTCATTTTTTAAATTAAGTTTTTCCGTGTTTTAATCCTTGAACACATACACATATATATACAGAATTTTGGTATTTTGTTTTTATTCACTTCCGTATCCATTAGTTAATTTGCATATATGATCCAGGTTTTTTTCCCTTATTTATTTGATGTATAGTGTTCTACTTTGCTATTTTCTTTGATTTTTTTTCTCGTTCAGCTATTATGTGTGTTGTATGAGTTTTGAATTTTTATTTAGATGACAGATTTCTGTGTGATATATATATATATATTTCTTTTGTGTGTGTTAAATTTATTTGTATCACTATTTTTTTTATAGATTAATGAAAAAATAAAGAGCGAGTAGATTATCATAAATACCAAAACAGAAGAAAATGTCTCTTGATCCACACTCTCATCAGTTCGCGATGATCTTTTAAGGTTAAATGTGAATCGACTGAAAGCATAAATAATTATTGCTGGTGAAGAAATAAGAAAGACAATGACTATGGGAGTAGATGTTGCGGTTGCAGATGATGATTTTGTGGGAAAGGTTTTGGAGAAGGTGAAAGTATTTCGTGCACGAAGAAGGTTGCGAAAAAGGTTGTGGAGTCAAGCAACAAGGTGTTGGTAGAAGAACCTAAGAACGATGATTCTATTATAGAGGAAGCTAAAGGGAAGGTGAAGGAGATGCCGGGGGCAGAGAAGGTTGTAAAAAAAATTGTGGATAAGGTTCTGGGGTCAGACGACGAGGTGCTAGTAGAAGCACCTAAGGACAATTGCTTTGCTGCAGGTAAACTAAAGGGAAATTGAAGAAGATGCTTGTTGTGAAGAATGTTTTGGCAAAAGGTTGTGGAGATGGGTCTAGGGTCAGGCGATGAGGTGCTAGTTGAAGCACTTAAGGACAATGCTTTTGTTGTATCTAAAGCTAAAGGGAACTTGAAGAAGATGTCTGGTGCGAAGGTTTTGGGAAAGGCTGTTGAGAAGGTTCTGGGGGCAGGTGACGAGGTGCTGGTAGAAGCATCTAAGAATGATTTCAATCTACTATTAAGGTATTTGAAAATATAATAAGGTATTACAAAACACATATAAAGTACTATAATAGGTTTAAATTATCATATTTATTCTGGTATTTTAAATTTTTCATGTTTCACATTATGTATTAGAAAATGCATATAAATTATTTTTTAAAAATATCTAAAGTATTACATGTGGTATGATATATGATGTGTGTTTACTCATTGGTGAGTAAGTCTACTATGAGTATCTTAATATACTTTAAATACATTATATGACACTTATATTTAAGATACTTTCTTTATCATAAATAGTATTTTAAAATGCTATGAAAGTATCACACAGTAGAGTTAAAGTATCATATACGTTTTGTGGGTTTAACTTATTTTTCTTCACATTATGTATTATAAAATATAATTAAGGTATTACAAAACACATCTAAAGTATCACACAATAGGCTTAAAGTATTATATTTGTTTGATATATTAAGATTTTCCTGTTTCACATTATGTATTAGAAAATACATTTAAAGTATTAGAAAAGAAATCTAAAGTATTACATATGATATGATACCTTATGTGCATTTGTTTTTATTTTCCAGTGAAGGTACCTCTTTGAAGTGTACAAATAGGGTTGGGGACCCTTAAATAAGACCCTGGAAAAGTTAAGGTAATACACTTATGTTTTATATCATATCTTCTTTGTTAAATTCTGAAAAATGTGCTTTAAACATTAGTAAATATAGTTAAGGTATCTCATATTCTAATATGTAAACTATTTTTTCTTATAATAGGTTTGATCAGAACTTTTCCACCCAATCAAGACCTGTGTCTTTGTCTGAGCTTGTTCATAAATTCAACCCTGTACAGATTGGTGATCTAGAGAACATAAGGTCTGGGGGTTTGACAAAGTTAAATTTTGTGAAAAATGTTTCACATTTGTTGGTTAGTTGGCTAGTGGAGAATTTTAACGGGTCGAGTAGGATGTTAAGTATTAGTTCTTCTATTAGGTTTGTTGTCACAAATACTTTAATATTTGTGATATTTTTTTGTTGCCGACGGATATGGGTGTAGTGTCATTGAGTTGCGGGGGGAGAAGTCTGAGTTGGAGAGAGACTTTTTAGCTAGATATGGTATAGAAACTGGGTCGCCCTTTGCCAATTTGAAAGATTTTCTATAGATTAGATTTCCTGAAAAAGGCGATGATTTTAAGAGATTGTTTGTTTTGTATGCCCTATCCTCTTTTTTGGTCCCATCTTCTAATAGAACTGTGAATTCCAGTGCTGCACAGTCTATATATGATGTTAATAAGATAATTACTTTTGATTGGTCATCATATGTGCTTAAAACATTGTGTGAGGCTGTGAGCAAATACAACATCATGAAGGCTATACATGTGAGTGGTTATGTTTTGGCTCTTGCATTCATTTATTTTCACTGTCTTAAGTGGAAAGGGTGCGTTGAGCCTACCACACTACCATTGATCCAGCATTAGACGTCTAAAAGGTTGATCAAACAGATGTCTGAAGAGATTTAGGGAGGGGGCTTTTGGAATGGTGAGGTTTTTCATGATTTATACCCAATAAGTAGAAAAAATCCGTAAAAGTTATGTGGATCAGAGGTCCCGAAGGAAAGAGTGATGGAGAGGTTCGACTATGCAAGAATGATGCAAAGAGCACAAGCACGAGGTGTATAAGTTTTGATCTATCGGATGATGATCCCGATGATTTAGCTCTTTGCAATGAAGCCAACGATGTAATCCATTTTTTTGTGTAATTTTTTATTTAAAATTTTAGAATTCTGATAATTTCTGGAGTATTGTATATATTTAAGTATATGTCTCATACAAAAAGTCAAAGTATCACAAAAGGAATGAATAGTATTTAAAAAAATAGTTAAAGTATCAAAACTCAGTGTTAAAGTATTGTTTGAAGTGGAATATACTTTCTTATTTTCTTAAAGTATCTCAAAATATTTTCAAAGATTCACATAAATATACTGAAGGATTTGTATATATTTAAATATATGTCTTATACAAAAAAGGCAAAGTATCACAAATGAATGAATAGTATTAGAAAATATAGTTAAAGTATCACAACTCATTGTTAAAGTATTTTATAATTTCTAATTCATGTTATGTATTTTTCCATTATTAATAATATGTGTTATTTATATTTTTGTGTATATAGGAAATGCATGGGATATTTTTGTTCTTGAAAAGAGATATTGATGTTGTTACCAAACATCATATGAAGTGGCTAGTGGCATTGAAAGATAATTTGAGAAGTAGTCATGTGTCTACTTCAACTGATGTGACTCATGTTAGCGAGTCTCTAACTACTAGTCAGACATTTTTTTTTCTGATCCATCGTTTCTCAAATGTGTTGATGATATTGTGGTTTAGTTATATGTAATGAAGAAAATGGCTGAAAATATGCCAGATTTTGAGTTGTTGAATCCTGTGCGAGAAGAAGAGGATGATTTTTTTACGACATCAAGAGATTACAGACGCAATAAAGTTAGTTGCTTTGAATGGTCCTAGAGGAACTGTTGAGCCACTTGACTTCATGGATGGTTGGGTTATTGGTGAGAATATTGGTTATGTCTCTTATTTCATGTTGACGAATAAGAAAATCCTTTCAAGCATGGATCCTCAGCATATGGAAATTGTTGATCATTGCTTGTATGATTTTGGTACTATAGCAAAGAAATTATAATTTATTATAGCAAATCACATATTTTACTTTTTGTATTGATTTATTATTATTTTTTTAATAATATTTGTTCCTTTTTTTTTAAACAGTGAGTGGATGTTTCGATTTGATAGAGTATATAACATCCCAAGTGAGGACATGAAATCTTTGAATGTTGCTAGGAGGATTTATTTGACTGTCATTGATGCTTGGTTGTTGACGATGAACTCTACAAAAACTGGTGAGAGTTTTTGTCGTTTTTGCTTTAGTATCAGCAGCGGTGTAAGTTCTCATATTTTAAGTTAGTCACATTTATTCATCTTTTTTATTCATTCTTTGTCAAACTTTTAATTTTGGCCCTTTTCTTTTTTTAAAGTTGAATGTTTCAAAACTTGTGGATGGAATTTTGATGGAAAAGGATAAGGCTCTTGAAAATTCAAACATTCAGGGTGCTGGCAATTATGGCTTCATTTATTTAATATTGATTTTAATAAGCTTGACATGGTAAGTCGGCTAATTATTTTACAATAGATCTTTTTGAAAGTATTAGAAAATATTTTGATAGAGTATTTATACATCCTTGTTTTAAGTATCACATATTTTTTTTTAAATAACTAATAAAGTATCAGAAAAGATATTAAAAGTATTAGAAAAGACATTATAAGTATCACAAAATTAGAGTTAATATTTTTTACAATATATGATCAAGTATCACAAAAGATGTTAAAATTATTATAAAAGATATTAAAAGTATCATAAGACACACTTATTGTATCACAAAAGTAGTATGAATATTTTACAATATATGATCAAGTATCACAAAAACATATTGAATGTATGAGAAAAGATATTAGAAGTATCATAAAAAACACTTATTGTATCACAAAGTAGTATGAATGTTTTACAATATTTGATTAAGTATCACAAAAAATATTAAAAGTATAAAGAAAATATAGTTACAGTATCACAAAAAATAGAGTTATTTCATCACAATTTTTGTTAAACTTTTTTATTTTTTTTGAATTGCAGATTTTTGTTCTCATTCTTTACAATGAGCATTATTTTTGCGCTGTGATCAACATGGGAGTACCCCAGTTGGAGCGACGTGGACGAGGGTTTGGATGTACAGTACTTTAGGCTCCACAACCCAATAATCTCTCTTTTGGAGACTGAACTCGAATGTAATCATCTCTACATCTTCTCAATGTAATTCATAACTTCAGCAGCGTCAAGCCTTCCTCTCCAGTTCCAAGCCCAATTGAAGCCATGCATAGCTTCAACTTCTACAAGGTCACAACCTTAGTTAACATATCGGCAGGATTGTCAATTCCACGAATCTTCACTTGTTGCAAGATCTTCTCCTATAAGAGATAACGTATGTAGTGATACTTTAACTCAATGTGCTTTGTTCTTGAATGAAATGCTGAATTCTTAGTCAAGAAAATAGCACTCTGACTATCACTGTAGAGGATACCATTTTTCTGCTCTTTCCCCAATCGACCCAAGAGATTTGTAGCCATACCATCTCTTTTTTAGACTCCGTCACTGCTACATACTCTGCTTCTACGGTAGATAGAGCCACAACCTTCTGCAACTTAGAAGCCTAAGATATCGTTGTACCACCCAAAGTAAATACATACCCGGTAGTACTTCTCCTTCTATAAAGGTCACCCGATGCTAAATCTGCATCAACGTATCCTGCAAGCTCAACGCCTTTGCCCTCATTTCATAGGGCTCTATCTTTGGTGCCTCTCAAGTACCTAAGGATCCACTTCATTGCTTGTTGTCTACCCGGATCGCTCATAAAATGACTCACTACTCCCACAGCATGAGAATGTTTGGTCTCGTTCACACCATCGCGTACATGATGCTACCAATTATTGAAGCGTAGGGAACCCTCTGCATATGGACACACTCTTCATTACTGCTAGGAGACTCTTTGCTAGATAGTTTGAAATGACTACCTAGCGGGATACTCACTGGCTTTACATTCTCCATGTTGAATCTTTTCAACACCTTCTCGATGTACTCCGCCTGAGAAAGATACAATTTTCCTCCTACCAAGTCTTGGCTAATTCGCATACCCAAAATCTGCTTGGCTTCTCCAAGGTCTTTCATAGTGAACCGTTCTGACAATTGTTTCTTCAATCTATCCACTTCTCGAGCACAAGAACCTACTATCAACATGTCATCAACATATAACAATAATATGGTATAACTATCATCGAACCTTTTGAAGTAGCAATAATGGTCAACATTGCATCTGCTGAAGTCAATATCAAGCATTAACTTATCAAACTTCTTGTACCACTGTCTCGGAGCCTGTTTCAAACCATACAAGCTCTTCTTCAGTTTATACACTAGGTCGCCATTACCTCCGACAAGTATCCCTCTGGTTGATTCATATATACGTCTTCCTCCAAATCACCATGGAGAAATGTTGTTTTTACATCCATCTGCTCTAACAACAAGTTCTCTACAACAACCATACTCAAAACCATTTGAATAGTGGTTAGTTTCACAACAGGAGTAAAAACATATGTATAATCAACACTGAATTTCTGCTAAAATCCCTTCACAACTAGCCTTGCCTTGTAACTCTTGCTTTCATCAGCCTCGTCTTTAGTTTTGTAGACCCACATATTATGCAGCGCCTTCTTTTATTTTGGGAGATCAACAAGATCCCAAGTGTCATTGGACATCAAAGAGTCCATCTCTTCATCCATCGCAAGCCTCTATTTGCTTCTGGTCTTACCATGTGCAGCCTCAGCGTAATATTGAGGTTCACCTTCATCAGTTAACAACAAGTAGTAATTTGATGGTGTGAACTTATCAGGTGATCCTCGCACTCTTTTAGATCTTTGAAACAGAACTGGTGGTGTTCTCGCCTCAGACTCAACAACCTCCTCATCATCCTGAACGACTTTGCTCCCACCTGAGTTAGAAATATCTAACTCGACAACCTGGGTACCTTCACTTTCAGCATCTTGTGCACCCATCCTATCCTTGTAAAAAACCCTGTTCATTAAATATGACATCTCGACTGTGGATTATTTTTCAATTCTGTATATCCCAGAATCTATAACCAAATTCATCATCGTCATATCCAATAAATGTACATTTAATCGATTTAGCATCTAACTTACTTCTAGCTGCAGCATCTATATGAACATAAGCAACACAACTAAATATGCACAAATGAGTTAGGTTTACCTCCTTACCACTCCAAGCCTCCTCCATTATGCTATTCTCCAAAGGAGCTGATGGTCATTTGTTAACCAGGAATGCAGCTGTGTTAACTGCATCTACCCAGAACATATTTGGTAAACCTGACTTCAACCGCATACATATGGCACACTCATTCAGAGTTTTGTTCATTCACTTTGCCACTCCGTTCTGCTGATGGGTTCCTCTCAGGGTCTTTTTGTGAAGCCCCGTTTATTTACTCTTATAATTTATTGAAATAAATTTGATAATTCCTTGTATCACTATTTTTGTTTCATTTTAATTAAAATGGTTTATTACAATAATATTTTATTGGAATGTAGATTGGGTATTGTGCATTTTTTTATTTATATTTATTTTATTTTGTAACGAAAATAAATATACATTGTATATTTTTTTATTTGACCAAATGTATTAAATTGAGCTCAAAAACCCTTCAAAGTTGTACCAATTAGTTAATCCAAAGATTTGAGCCCATTTAAATCTCAGCTGGCCACATTTAGGCCCAGACGCGGAGCCCAATCGCCTTAGAGTGCTGCTGGTGCTTCATTTTTTCCATCAAATAAGACCCAAAAGGTTTTCATTTTGTTTTCATTTTTGTATATCACCTCTGTCTTGTGGTCACTGACTTCGTCGGCACGGTGACAAAAATCTAACCATCGGATCATAACAAAATTTACACCGTACATAGAACTTTCCATAAGGTTTCCAATGCCATCTTTTGATTGATGATCGGAGCTCTGGATCATCGGCAAAACATCGGCGAAGTTCCTATGCACTGTCACGTTTTGGGCCGACGCCGTCGAACTTCGATGGCCGATTTCCGGTGAACGGCAGGTCCAAATTTAACATATAATATATCAAATTGTTCGTCTTTACTTTAAATTTAAAAGACCTTAATTAATTTCATGTTTTGGGTCCTATCATGTCAGGATTTTGAGCTTGAATGGTTGTGCGTATATGTAAGTATTTGTGTGTGTGGCCGCATGTTTTGTGTGTATTATTGGCGATGGCTGATGGCGTGGTGATCATCGGCGAGGGTTGTTGTGCTAGGCTGAGTTGATGTCGAGGGGAAGGATGGCTACACATTAGTTTTGAAGTTTTACGGTGGAAATGAAATGGGTTAATAATTTATGGGTTTACTTTTTAGAATTAGATATAGTTTTGGACCCAATTGAAATTTTTTAAAACTTCAATTTGAACCCTCGAATTCTCAATTTAGTCGCCTGAAATCAAGTTTTGATTTATTCCGAATTGACCCCAAATCAGATTCTTTGAAATTACAGATTGACCCCACAAACTTTTAAAACTCCTTAAAATTATATTTTGACCCTAATTACTTTATTAATTTTTCAAAATCATACAACTTTCTTATTTTTGAGCCGAAATGGGTCAAACGACTTCCAAATGATTTCAAATTTGAACCATAGCTTTGTTATAGGGAAAATTGCTTTTTTAGTCCATTATGTTGTCCACTTTCCAATTTAGGATCAAGATATTGTCCACTATCAAAATACATACACGAAGTTGGCAAAATCATCAAAGGTACAGAATTATCCCGATCGGGCTTTTTTGCTGATCTTGCGTGATTCAATAATTTCTTATCATTTTTCTTTATTTTTACAAAATAATTGAACGAACACACCTGAAAAAGAAATCAATTTTGATCCATTATATTGACCACATTCCAAAAAACGTACGTGACATTGACCATCATCAAATCACATCTGCTAAGTTGGTCAATTCATCAAAAATGGTCCAAATTTATATTTTTTAAATAAAACAATATATTATTAATATATATTAGATATGTAAATTAATTTATAAATAATTATAATATATTTATAAATGTAGATTATATTTATGAATAATGATATTATAAATACATAATATTATAATAAATATAATATATATAATTATTCATAAATAATTATAAATACATATTATTAAAAATATATTATTAATTATAAATATATATTATATACAAATAATGATATATAATTATTACAACTATATAATTCTTATTAGTAAGATTTTAATTAATAAAAAATTAATAAAACTATAAATAAATATAAAAATATAAATTATATATATATATATATATATATATATATATATATATATATATATATATATATATATATATATA
>BMAC01000760.1:597571-610319 GCA_014905375.1 Phtheirospermum japonicum
CCTACTCTCCCTCTCTCTCGCTCTCTCCAAATCCTTGGAATCCCAGCCGCCAAACGCCACCCCGGCAACATAGGCGTATGAGGTACCGGTTGGCGGCGTTGAATGCCAGGGCCAGATTAGGGCACAGAAGAGGACCACCAGGATTAAGGCCGTGTTTGCTTTAAAATCCTTGGCGTTGGTCACCTCCCCCATGCTCGCCGCCACGCCGCCTCTGGACTTAATCCCCTCTCGTCCTCGCTACCCCGCCCCACCGTATCCCTCGTTTTCTTCCTCCTCTTCCAACAACCACCAATCAAAACCCTAATATCAAACTACTCTTTGAAAATCAAACCCAGTTCTTAGGTAAAACCCCCAATTCGAGAAGCCCCATTTTTTAAAACTCAGAATCAAATTGATTTGAAACCATTCGATTCATCTCCTCTCAGACACTCTCCGACACTGCAAGCGGCATTGGCGACAAGGCCAGAATCAGGCGGTTACAGGTAATCATTGTATTTTGAGGTTTTGGAAGCTTTAATTAATATCTATTTTTTTGGAACATGACTCGTCTTTATTTTCTTCATTTTGTCGAGAAATAATATATTTTTAGGATTTTGGGTTTTATTAGCCATCTGATGGCTATTGAATCCCATTTGGATTTTTCTTTTATGTGGTTTAAAAGTTTTGACTTCTTTTAATATTCAACTCTTCTGAGGTTAGATCAGCCCGTTCCTATCTTTTATTGTTTTTCTTGGTTCTTTTTACTTTAGGATACCTTTGTGAAGGTTGTTTTTATTTATTTATTTATTTTTCAATTGGATGTGAGTAAATAGACACGAGTACCTCTTCAACAATAGCAGTTGCTATATAATGGAAAGGAGATGAAAAATTCTGAGAAATTGGGTGCTGTTGGTGTTATTAATGGAGATTTGGTTATGTTGGTTTTAAACACCTCATCTTCTTGTCCCAGGTTTTATATAATTTATCTGTTATTATATTCAAAGCTCTTGAATTTCCTTGTAAAGCTTTAAAATCTACCATTTAGGAAGTTGTTTATTAGCTGTACGGGATGTTATGCCCAAGATTTTTTATTTTTATTTTGGATTCTTAGCTCAAATTTATTGTCTTTCTTGATTTTTTTTATTTCCCTGTTTTGTATTTATTTAATTTTTGATGGGTTTGTATTAAATGTTTAGGTCTCTTCGAAATTTCATTCTATGGAATGGATATCTGATATATATGCTGCATATATAGTACATTAGTTAGCTTAATAACTACCACCATGCAATCTGTGGGATTATATATAGTACTTGCAGGAACAGAGCTATTATGATGCATATAATTATTAAACCATTTAATGATGGTTGTTTCAATTTGTTGGTACTTGGGTTTGTGTTGTTCAGCTTCAGGTTGATGATTTTGTGGACTCAAAGCCCAGAAGCAGCCATGGAGAGGAAAGATAGCTCCAAGTTAAACATCGCAATTATACACCCTGATCTTGGAATAGGTAACTTTAACCCTAAAAAAATAAAGATAAATTATTTCCGCTTGTTTATTTATTTATTGGATCAATTCAATGTATCTTTTAGTTTAAATATTAGGTAGCCCTGTAAATACAAACATAACGGATAAGTTAAATGTGTTATGTATGGGTTGGTTATTAACAGTGAAATTTATTGACTTAATTATTTATACTTATAAAGATGGAGTCTTAAATGTTCTTTTTGTCAATGTTGAATTTTTATTTTATTTTTTTGTCTTTCAATTAATCATGCCTTGTTTTTCAATATTGTTAGGTGGGGCAGAAAAGTTAATTGTTGATGCTGCTGTTGAACTCTCATCTAAAGGTCATAATATTCATATATTCACATCACAACATGACAAAACACGTTGTTTTGAGGATTCTGTCTCTGGGGTGTGCCACTTTTTCTTTTATTCTCCTTTAATCGCCCTGAAATTGTTGATTTTCATCCTATACAATTTGTTGTTTACAAAATTAATTTTTTCTAGGTACATTTCCAGTTACAGTATATGGTGCTTTTCTACCTCGTCACATTTTTTATCGTCTCCATGCAGTATGTGCATATCTACGGTGTATTTTTGTTGCTCTCTGCGTGTTATTTTTGTATCCTTCTTTCGACATTATAATAGCGGACCAGGTCTCGGTCGTCATTCCACTTATGAAGATGAAAAAGCTGTCAAAGGTTAAATTCATTCAAAAATGGCTTTTTTTTTTACCTTAGTTGCTGTCTACAGTTAGTGGAATGTAATTTACACAGCTCGTTTTCTTTGTCTATAGGTTATGTTTTATTGCCATTTTCCAGACGCGTTGCTAGCCCAACGCACTACCTTCCTTAAGAGAATATATCGGACTCCTATAGACTTTTTGGAAGAAATAACAACATGTCTCATTATGTTTTATTTTCTTTTTTTAATTTCTCGTGTTTTTATTTGCATTATACTAATCAAATTTTGATTCTGGTGAACTGTTTTTGTTTAGGTATGGCTGATTTAATCTTGTAAACAGCAAATTTACGGCATCAACTTTCTCAAAGACTTTCACGCGTTTAAATTCACGAGGGGTTCGACCAGCCGTGCTGTATCCAGCTGTCAACGTGGATCAGTTTGACGAACCTAATGCTACCAAGTAACGTACATGATTCTATTCTCTCGGTATCTTTAAGTTGTAAAATTCCATATAAACAAGCCAAATGTCTGAAAATAATTATATGTACAATATATAATACCTTACTGAATTCTTTTATATTGTGTTTATTGTATTTCAGGTTGAGTTTTCTATCTATAAATCGTTTTGAAAGGAAAAAGTAAAATAGTTGGGCCCAACCACCTCTACTACCACCTTTTTTTTTTTTTTTTTTTTTTTTTTTTTTTTTTTTTTTTTCTGTTCATTAATTACTGTCTATCTTCTCAAGAATAATTACATAAACTACCCTTGAGGTTTAGCCAAAATTTAAAAAAAACCCTAAAAATTCCAAGTATTTTTCAAAAATTACAAATGGCTACTAAAATGTGTTACAAACATCCTCCTGTGGTTTGAATTTTATATTCTAGGTAATTAAGGCCTGATTTGTAAAATAGAAACAAATATCAAACGGCCGTTTGTGATTTTGAAAGATAGTGGGGCCTTTTTGTAATTAGACTACATCTTCCAAATTACATATAACTCCTTGCAATACTACAAACACCTCATTAAGATGTAACTTGTAAAATACTCAAGGGAGGAGGATATTTCTTCTACTTCTTATTATTATTTTGACAAATAACTGTGTTTTCTGTAATTAGACTGAACTTCAAGAGTTTTTTTTTTGAAATTAATATAATGCTATTTAATGGTACTTATTTTAATATGTCATCTTATAGTTTACTCGTAAGATCATTATCTTTGGCGCTACAATCATTTTTGATATCTGCACTGCATGCATTTGTATTCAGTTTAATTAGCAGATTGTTTATTCTTCGTTTATAAAACAAAAGACAAGTAGCTTTACTAAACCAAATGTTTAATATCTCATGTTCTTAGCGATTTCTTGCTTAAGCCTGTCGAGAAATGTTGGCAGTTTATAGAACAACCTACTTGTTCACTTTAAGCCCATCGAGAAATGTTGGCAGCCACAGGATTTCTTGCCGGACCCCGCTTTCGATGGATTTCATGATCAAGTCAAGGAATTACGAGAAAGAGCTAAGGAGCTTCCGGATGACGATATCATAATTCCGTACGAAATTCTGTTTACACACTAACAACAATTAGTGAAGCCAACCATGGCTTTTATTTGACACATAGACAATTTTTTGCTTACCCTCTTTTTGTTTCTTTATTCCGATACTCTAAGGAATTTTTGACTCCTCCGTATGTTACTCCTGAGATCAAGCCTGTCGGCTTCGTTAATGTGAGTTTAACAATGCCATTATCCATCACCACCTGAACAAGAAGAACGTTGAATTGAATTCGAGGTTGCATTCCCTTAATCATTTTTCTGTTTTCTTGTACAAAACAATGTAAGATACATAAAAATATGAACATGTGTTTTTTGGGTCATTTTTGCAAACAGGTTAAAGGCAGTTTTATATGAAGGTAATCAGCTGTAGGCTTACATGGTTATCCAATACATGCAGCTTGAGTGGAGAACATGGGCCTTCATTGCTCTGTGGATTCAACCTGCATAAGTTCTCATTAGAATTATAATACTATCTATTCTTATGCTTAGATTTCTTTCTATATTATGCAGTTGTTGACTTTATTTTTCTGGTACTACACAAAATAGAAGAAAGCGAATATATTTTATTTATGGAGAATTTTTATTTTTTGTCCATTATATTATCGATTTTCTAAAAATTGTACGTGACATTTCCCACCATCAAAACATGTCCACTAACTTGGCAAATTTATCAAAAAGCATTAAATGATTTCCATGATTTGTTTTTATTTTATTTTAAATGCATGCTCTGAAAAGCATTAAGACCATGTGCTTAATACTCTTGAATTGTGTAGGTTTTGGACGCATTGGGAGACTAGTTTTATGCATAGCAACTTTCAGGGATGATATCGATGTGATGGCTGTTAGAGATCCTTTTATTGATGCAAAATACATGGTCAGTCTACATGTTCACTGTATCTGTATGATAATTATAGAGTATCTTAACTTGAGAAATTATTGTCATAAGCTTATTTATATTAATTACACGCTGAAGGTGCAACGTCATATTTACTCTAGATTATTCATTCCAAGCAGGGGGAACTTCATATTTAGTTTAAGGGGTCAGTTAAACCCTCAGACTCATTTACATTGTATGAATATAGTTAATAAATCATTTTTAGGGTTCATTTCTACTTTCTTCCATCGTAGAGTTAGGTTTAAACAAACAAGTAAAAAAAAAAAGAAGAAGAAATTCGTTTCAACAATGAAAATCATTAACAGACTATGTAATTGTGTGTGTGTGTGTTTGTGGTATGGGAGTGGAATATTTGTATTGGGGTGATAAAATAAATTAATTCTCTTTTTATCACAAATTCTGGAGTTGCCATTCTGTGAGATACTTTTCCTTGAGCACACACACTTGTTACCCAAGCTGAGATAGTGGAGTGTGTTAATTTCTTACGAGAAGTTCTTACGTTTTCATTTTGTAGGGAGTGGTATTTTATCAAGACGGTGAGCCAATAGTTGATGGTGAATCTGGCGATCCTAAGGTTTCATGAAGACTTTATTATTATTATTTTTTTGATTTCATATAGTTGAATAAAAAACATTATTGTATTAATATTAGTTTTAGTTTGCTGTGTCCTAGATTTTATTGAAATTTGGTGATATAATTAATATAATCACAATATTTATTATTATTGATTTTTGTGTATTCCAACTTTTATTTAATTTTTTTTTTAGTTTTCTAAACTTTCTAGAAGGTAATTTTTGTAAAACCGTTCTAGAAATGGATTTTCCAGAACGGTATTTTCAAATACCGTTCTGGTAAGTTATACTTTCCAGAACGGTTTTTGGAAAATAACGTTCTGGAAAGAGAGACTTTTCAGAATGGTATTTGAAAATACCGTTCTGGAAAGTTGGACATTCCAGAACGGTATTTGAAAAAACCGATCTGGAAAGTGGCGGATAAGTATAGGATGGTACCATTCTAGAACAGAAAAATTATTTTTTAGAACAGTTTTTTTACCCTTCTAGAAAGTCTGCCAATCCAGAAGGGTAAAAAAAGGCGTTCTGAAAAATCTGCCAATCCAGAACTATGTCACTACAAAAGGTACAGAAAGGCGTTCTGGATAGGCAGAATTACCCTTCTGGATATGCAGTTTCTGCACTAGTGTTAAGATGAAACATTTAAAACACTGAAGAGAAAAGTCGACGATTGAAGATCTTCAACATCACAAAGGGTTGAATGAATGAAAGAGTTAAATAAGAAATAGATGATGCATGTATGGATCAAAATTACGAGCACTGCTAAGGAAGTCTTGTGAGTTCGTTTTCATCTAACCAAAGGACGGTGTGGGACTTTTTGGTAGAGTAGATGAACCATTGGATGATGCATGATATGATTAACAACAATCTCAAGCCCTCATTGTTCAAGAAAATAACAAATATGGGATGAAAGTTTATAAGACAACACCGTGTGGCACGGCGATCGAAAGAAATGCAACAAGGAGCATCAAGGAAGATTAAGATAGAAAAGTTAGATATAAGTTTTCATAAGGCTGATGCAAGCTAGAGGATACTCTAGATATGACATCAATCAACATCAAAGAAGAAAATAATCCTCGAGCTGTACGAGGAGACCTCTAGTGCGTAAGTCACTATTTAACTTTTGGTTATCATTAGTTATTTAATAAATTCCGATCTACTTACTTAGGTTAATCAACTTTAGGAAAACGATGACATTCCACTATCGGGGGTAATCCTGTCTAATGAAACATCAATCTAGTTTCATTCAAAATTGTCACTCCATTTACACTTTCATTTGGAGTTTGTGTCTTGTATTTGACCTTTTATCTACTTTGTGATGTTTGTCGTCATGTTCAACTTTCACTCCAAATAGAATGGTTTCATATAACACCTTGTTATTTCCGGTTACTTATTTTATTATTCTACTTGATAAGCAATCATTTGATTACATTCATTATTTATCATTGAAATAATCTCAATCATCCATTTCTCTTACTTATATTGGATGATTACTTATTTATCTTTTCAACTTTGTTCCATTTCTTTGAGTAGACAGGAATCACAGTCTTTTCTACTTAACTCCTCGATGTGTCATTTATTTCTTGTTCGGATTTTGGCTTTTCAGTTAGCTTTTTATGAGAATTAGTTCACCTCAATTTAGTTACCTATTTGCGTTCTTAGCAAGTACCTCGCTTCTTTACTTCGTTAATAACTTATTCATTCATAGAGGATCATGTACTTGAGTGTGAAACACTTTTTCTTAAACTCTTTTATTTCGCATGGTACGCTATCACCAGTTTATCTATTTTCCTTGCGAATTCTAAACCTGAAAATTATCCAAGTCGTTATTGTATTCTTCTAAATATTAGAATACTTATCCTTTGAGGAATCACAATTTTATAACTTTCCTTACAAATGAGTCTATTTTGTTATGGATGACCCTTGACTGATTTCTCTTTGTGAGAGTTGGATTTATACCTCCTATTCAATGTTCAATAGTGATACTTTTTGTAAACAAATGAGAGTTTGAACTCTCTTCCTAAAACTTTCTTTATCAGCCATATTGTAATTCTTTCTGCTGGTTAAATACCTCATTGTAAACTTAGAGATTCTATTATCGATTTCGTTTTATGACATAATCACTCGTTCTATTCTATAACCATTATTTTCTAGGATCTCGATTTAATGGTGAGTCTTGCATATTCATTACACTGACTATCAACTTTTGTATCTAAAGATTCTCATCTCCTATGACACTATCGTCTAAACGTTAAGTTATTTTTGATACCTCCTCTTGAATTTATTGAATAGAGATTCATGTTGAGTTTGAAAAGTCTTTATCCATGTGTTCGTCTCTCTTTGTACCTAAAATCTATCAAGTTTCATATCTTGTTTGTCTTATTCATTGGAGTTCTTGCTTTGTTTCTTTTTGCATTCTATGGCTGATCCATATTGAAGGTGGACATCTTAATTCCATTTCTTTACACTCTTGAATATTTCTTTTATAGTAGCGAATAACTATAAAAGAAATTGTTCTGTCTAACTGACTTCCATTATCAAGCTCTGACTTAGGATGTTTAAATATTCTACAAGTCACTAATTGCTTTTCTCATGAAATATTTGGGATCATGAACCTCACTATCATTTCTTGGCCTTCAAGTTATGCTTTTAAAATTGTTGGGCCATTTGTTACCAATGTTTTCTCTTTGAGCTTCAAGCTTGTTGAATTCTTTGGATGTCTTCATTCACGATTATTTTTCAAACTTTCACTTGTTTAGAACAAGTTCTACCTTGCACTTGTCTCTCGTTCTTAGTGATTCGCTATTTTACACTCAGTGTCAATGTTTGTTCCGTACCTTTAATTCATCTGAACTCCTGATTATTTTGAATGATATTAATCACCTATTTGTCACTGAACCTTCAAGAGACTGATGTCAACTAGCTCCACTTGATACCCTAACGTATCTTCAATATTTATTACCTAGTGTGCTTGATTATTTAAGAGATTCGATATTTAACTTCCAAATTCTTCTTATTTTTTTTATCAGTGAAAGATGAGTACTTATTGATCGAAGAATTCTTAGTACTCTAAGAAATCTTCTCCACAATAGCACGGAGTCGATTGTAGAGCGGTAAGTTTTCCCGAGTCGTGTCTCTCGAGAATAGATATTATCGTCAGTCGATGTTTCTACTTACTCTCTTGTTAAACTAAATTACACTAATCTACACTAGGAAAGCATTAAGTCATTGGTTTGATTTGAGTTTTGAATTTAAAAGAAGACTTTAATGAAAATAATGAAAATGAGGGTTTAGGGTGTTCGGTTCGTCTCCACGATCAATCAGTTTTTGCCGAGCACTTGATCCACAATTCGAGGTTGTCAATCCCAAATTATCGATCCAAGTGTTGGGTTCGTCAAATCCCAATTCTCGACAAGCTCCGATTAATGGTTCTAAACGAACCTAAACCCTAAACCCCTAATTTCTAAACTAATTTGCATCAAGAAAATCTTACAATTAAAAGAGAATTCATGGAGGAAGATTAAAGCATTTGAATTTTGAGAAAAGTCAAAGGCTTTTATATTGAACAAGACAAATTGCCAAAGAGGAAAAACTCATACATCTTTCAAGAAGCCAAAAGTTTGTCTAACTAAAAGAGGTAAAAAGCTTGAAGATGAAAGCATCCATGAGTTTTGCAAGAACAACAAAAAACTACAAGCTAGAAAATTAAAAGGAGGAATTGAAATGCAATGAACAATAACACAAACTAAATCTAAAAACCAACACAACTTCAATAACAACAATCAACAATGACAACACGAGAAAATTAAGGGAAAGAAAACTACCAATTGCATTAAACTCCAAAAGCTTCAAATCTTCAAACAACAAACTCCACAAATGAAGGAGGTGTCACTCACTCCAACACTTGCTTAAGAACAACTAACTAATTACTAACTAAAAACTAACCAACTAAGCTAAACTAGACTAACTACTAAGCTAGTTAAAACTACATTAAACTAAGAATTATCAACTAGGGTTTATTATTGCAAGGAAATGTAAAGGCTTGGAGGAAATGGAGCAAGCCCAAATTCCACCAAGGAAGGTTGGAGAAAGATGGGTCTATTTATACAAGAACGCAGGGGCAAAATCATCAAAATGGACAAAAAATCACGAGATGGACTGCGTCTCAGTCGATTGACTGGCAGTCGATCGACTAAGGGTCACTCGATCGACTGCTTCGCCCAAAATTTCCGAACCCATTGCCGAGCAGTCGGTCTTGGTTGTGTCAGTCGATCGACTGGACTATTAGTCGATCGAATGAGATCCATTTGATCGATTGGAACGGATGCATCTGGCTCGATTTCTCATTTCCTCTCTAAAAGTCCGCCGGTTGTGGCTCCTCGTTCGCACTGTGTTTCCTTGCTTTGCCCGTTCCAATCCGAGTTGAAAGAGATGCCCTGAGCGTGCACGAGATCCGCTTGGTCATCCTATGGCCAAAAATACGAAAAAGGGTAAAAATTACAAAAAACTACTAAAAAACGCACAAAAGCTATAAAAAACTAAAACTAACAAAATAGGCCAAAACGACTCCTAAAACCCGTAAATGCAAGCAGAACACGCGCGAATGCGACACAAAAAGGTAACAAAAAAGTGTACAAAAAAAGTACAAATCAACCACCCCACACTTAGAATGATTGCTTGTCCTCAAGCAATACTAATATAGAATTACGAAACTACCCCCATGATCCTAAACTAATGCACAAACCTAGACATCGTATGCTACAATGCTTGTTAGCTTGGCTAAAAGGACGACAATGATGCGTTGACAAACAAAGTTTAGATCGTCTCCCGAAACCTAAAAGTACTAGGTAATCCTCCAAGTCGGTCCCCTCGTCCTTGCCCCAGCTAAGGTCTATCCACGGTCGAACCGTTAATCGGCTCCCTTCTAGCCCCGGTCGTCTACAACTCTCTTTAACAAACAAAACCTAAAAATAAGGAGAAAGAGGAAATGTGCAAGAGTTGCACGTTTTATTACTTAATAACTACAAGGGTTTATAACATATCCTTGTTTAATTTATCATCATTTTTTTTTCTTTTATTCTTTTCTTGGATTTATTTTCCTTTTTTTTTGGTACCCAAGGAAATAAGGTACTTAAATACAAGATATATACAAAGAGAAATCAACGGCTCCGACCACTCGTTGCTACTAGCAACTTACAATGTTTTCGATCGAGCACATGGAGAAATTGACAACTCTAAAATACAAAACAAGATCCTATAGAGAGTGTTCGACGACGAGGTTAGTTGAGGCACTAGTTCTATATGAGCTCAAGGATAGCACGAAGCTAAAGCCGAACAAAGTTCCCAACGAGTCAAATTACCTAAGTACACTAAATCCGATCGAAAATCTAAACTCCCWAAMCAAATCATCAAAACCGCRTCACTTCGCCAAGGATCCAAGCAAAAATAACACACACGCTACTCAAATTATTGCAAGTAAGCATGCAACAATTTAAAAACCTAAGACGAACCCTAACCACCCCACACTTAAAACCTAACAATGTCCTCATTGCAAATTAAGCTAAATAAAGTGGTAAAAACTGTAGGGAAAAGAAAACGCCCCTATCTCCGAGCTTGTGGTGACGTGGTCGTGCATAAGTCCTCTTCGGGAGTCGAGGCAAGAAACCTACAAGAAATAAACCAACGGGGTCTTGTAAAAGACAAGTTATATACAAAATGAAAATCTTTTTGGTCTTTTTTGAAATTTCCATTTTTTATTTATTTATTTTTTAAATTGGATTGCCTCCCAATAAGCGCTACTTTAACGTCTATAGCTTGACGATTTATACACTTGACGCTATCCGGGATCCAAGAAGAGGTGGCGATCGTGCCACGCCTTGATGTTCTCGAGTAGCCACACCGGGTGACAAAAATCACCAAGGCGGGCACGTCGGGCAAGCCGGAAGGTCAATACAATAAAAGAACGGGCTTGCTTCGATGGTCAGAAGAGGGATTAGTCGACCACCCAAACGTGATCATCCCAAAATGGGTCAACGTACTCCTTCATCTCCCCGACCATAACCTCCACTCTCTCCCCCACTACCTCTTCCACCACCTCTTGATCAAGTAAACAAATGGCGTCTGGTGATGGTAAAAGAGGCTCGATCAACTCCACATCCTCCAAATACGGCACAACTTCATCGTTCTCACCAAGAGCGAGTGAATTCAACATTCTAAGTGCCGTTGGAATCCCCTAAGGCGACTCCCCCTCACTTTCCACTTCAACATCTTCACAAAACACGAGAGGGGTAACGCTAATCTCCGACCCAATCTCCTCACCCTCTATCTCCACCTCCGTGCACACCTCTTTCAAAAGACCGTCAAAATTCGAATTGCCATCCACGACCGTGGGAACCACCACATCAAAGATGGGTATCTCGTCAAGACACGGTCTCTTAAGCTCGTCCACTTCGTTGGCAATTTGCTCTACTTGAGTCTCCATGCGAGCAAGGCATTCATCCAATTGTCGAATCGCCTCCACGAGCTCGGATGAGAGAGGCACAAAGTCCGGGAGTTGGGGCACAGAAGAATCTTGAAAAAGTGAGGCGTACGGGTCATCGTTCAGTGTATACGAACTCGAGGTGGGTAGGTCGTAAAAGTCATAGCTCCAAGAATATGAATCATGAATTTGGGGAGCATACAAGTCAAAGCTCGGGTAAGAAGAAGGCGGGGCGAGTAGAGTATATGGATCATCAAAATTCGGATCATAAAGACCACGAGTTGGTGCATACGGATCCATGCTCGAGTTATGGGGATACCAAATCGGGGGAGAATATGGAGGGTTTGGGCCGGAAGAATCGAAAGAGGTGGCCCATTCTTCACCAATCGAAGCATACGGGTCATCGTAAGTCGAGGGGACCTGATAGCTTGGGGGAGTGGTGTACGGATTTGGATACTCGGAAGTTTGGATGTAAGGGCTTGGATATTTGGGAGTTTGGATATAAGGGTCGTCGTATGGCAAACTAGCTCGGTAGTTTGCCATCCTCGGCCGGATCAATCGAGCGGCGGAGGCATCCTTTGATCATCGTGAGTGTAGGCGGGCGGCATCGGGATCCCCGAATGAGTACCTTGCAAACAAAACACTCAACAAAGGATTACGAGCATCGAAAGTAAAACATCAATTTAAACTAACTACTAACTAAGATAACAAGAGAAGTAATTAAAAACACCTTTTGCCTTAATCTATCCCCGGCAATGGCGCCAAAACTTGATCGAAGAATTCTTAGTACTCTAAGAAATCTTTTCCACAATAGCACGGAGTCGATTGTAGAGCGGTAAGTTTTCCCGAGTCGTGTCTCTCGAGAATAGATATTATCGGCAGTCGATGTTTCTACTTACTCTCTTGTTAAACTAAATTACACTAATCTACAATAGGAAAGCATTAAGTCATTGGTTTGATTTGAGTTTTGAATTTAAAAGAAGACTTTAATGAAATAATGAAAATGAGGGTTTAGGGTGTTCGGTTCGTCTCCACGATCAATCAGTTTTTGCCGAGCACTTGATCCACAATTCGAGGTTGTCAATCC
>BMAC01000760.1:616362-629480 GCA_014905375.1 Phtheirospermum japonicum
TTTTGGTTGTATTTGTAATTTCCTATTTTGTTAGGGTTATATGGTTGGGGTTGGGTTAGGTTTCAAATTCCCAATTGCCGGTTTTGTGGTGTGTTGGTGTTACATTTCCATGACAGTGTATGAATGTAATTTATATTTGTTCGTCGTGGCTTGAACTAAACTTTGTACCTTACTCATCCGTTTTAATAGAAAATATGGTTTATTTTTACTGAGAGTATTATTTTTTTATAATTGTATTTGCATTTAATTTGTATTTTTATTTCTTTTTTTTTAATTTTTTTTTACTACTTTCTAAAAGGTATTTCCAAGAACCGTCCGTAAATTGTCTGTTCTGGAAAACAGGCTTTCTAGAAGGTATATTTAAAAAACCGCCGTAAAAACACTGCATTCTACGGCGGTTCAAAAACCGCCGTTAAATCCCAAAAAAAACCGCCGTTAATTCATGATTTTTTACGGCATTTTTTAAAAACCGCCGTAAAATTTAACGGCGGTCGATATAAAGGCGGTTCAAAAACCGCCGTTAAAAGCTCAAAAAAACCGCCGTTAAAGTGCTGTTTTGCAGTAGTGAATAATGCAGATTTTGTCTTATAGTGACTCTTGAGATTCTAGGGTTTCCTGATTTTCTGGAAACCCTAATACTTTTATTCCTTGGCACGTGCCTCCGTTTTCTTTATATAT
Source organism: Phtheirospermum japonicum (assembly GCA_014905375.1). Classification (NCBI taxonomy): domain Eukaryota; kingdom Viridiplantae; phylum Streptophyta; class Magnoliopsida; order Lamiales; family Orobanchaceae; genus Phtheirospermum; species Phtheirospermum japonicum. The sequence continues at coordinate 617,041 of BMAC01000760.1, forward strand.
GTGCATGTATGATTTATTTTTTCTTCAATTTCTGCAATGGCTTCTTCCTCCCTACTCGAAGAGCTCAATTCTTTGAAATGAAAGAACATCTCTTTATTCGTTGAAGATTTCACGCTTTCTGATAAACTAATTGTACTCCGGGAGAAAATCAGTTATATGTATCGCCTCCTGGAGAGGAAAAGACAGAAGCAACGCCACTATAAGCGAGAGTGGGACGAGCTACGTCAACTGAATCGTCAGTTGCAGGAAGAGAAGGTCGGCTTGATGGAGTCGGTGAACCGGTTAACTATTATCGCAGGCGAAGCTCATGCCATATCTGAGCGAGCTGACAAGTATCGCCAGCGCTACCACAAAACTGAGCGTGAGCTGTGGCGTGTCCGCCGTGTTTTGGCCGCTGATTGGAGGTCCTCTTCCTTGCATGGTTAAATATCTACGGGATTTTGTTGAATTTTCTGTTCTTCTATTTTATTTCCTGCATTGTTAATCAATTTTGCCAGCCTGTGTATAAGGTGTATGCAATTTCTTTTGTATTGCCAGAATGTTATGATAAATGCAAGAGTAATTTCTCCAAAAGATTTTGATTGATTCTTCTTTTTGTTCCATCAAATCAAGTGAATTAGGGTTTTTCAAGTTTTAGCCAATCCAGGCTTTTGAACTTACCGTCAGGTCTGGAGAATTGGGGCATTCACCTTTGGCCAGATCTGTATCGACTCAAGTCGAGAGCATCTTATGCACATCTGCATTAAGCCACTCCTAACTTAGGTTAATAGCCAGGTCAGGCATTTCACGAGTATCCAGACTTAGCCAATACTGGCTTAAACTGACGATCAGGTCAGGAATTCTCGCAGTTATCCATCCGTAGCCAATCCTGGCTCAAACTGACAATCAGGTCAGGAAAATGGGGCATCCGCCCTTAGCCAATCCTGGCTTAGACTAGAAGAAATCAGGTCAGGAAAATGGGACATCCGCCCTTAGCCAGTCCTGACTTAAACTGACGATCAGGTCAGGAAAATGGGGCATCCACCCTTAGCCAATCCTGGCTTAGACTGACAATCAGGTCAGGAAAATGGGGCATCTGCCCTTAGCCAATCCTGGCTTAGACTGACAATCAGGTCAGGAAAATAGGGCATCCGCCCTTAGCCAATCCTGGCTTAAACTGACAATCGGGTCAGGAAAATGGGGCATCCGCCCTTAGCTAGTCCTGGCTTAGAGAAATTTGCGATTTGGTAAACAAGAATAAACCTGCATTATTATTATATAAATAAACTTTGCAAAATCAAATTACACATAAAATTTACGTAAATTAGAAATATTCCATGCTCGGGGTATCTCAACCCCATCAATTTCTTCCAATTTGTAAGCATCACCAGCCAGGATTTGTGCGACCCGAAATGGCCCTTGCCATGTAGCATCCAACTTTCCCTTGGACTTTCCCAGGTCAGCCCTTCGTAGGACCAGGTCTCACACGTGGAAATACCTCTTCCGGACTATTCTATTATAAGTTTCCCGAACTCGCCCCCTCACGTGCTCCATCCTAACCGCTACCCGATCTCTTTTTTCTTCAATTAAATCCAACACGTCCTGCACCAATGCTTCGTTTTGGATTTCATCGAAGTTCTGTACTCGGTGGGTTTCAAGGCTAATCTCTGCGGGGATGATGACGTCCATGCCATAAACCAAGCTGAAGGGGGTTTCACCCATGCTGTCCTTGGGACTGGTGCGATAGGCCCAGAGTATTGTGCTCAGCTCTTCCACCCATTTACCCCCTGACCTCTCTAAGCATGACTTAAGTCCCTGGACAAGGATACGATTGGTTACCTCAACCTGTCCATTTGTTTGCGGGTGGTAAACAGATGTAAAGTGCTGCTGGATTTTCATCTTGGTGCACCAAGCTTTAATTTTGGCACCCACGAACTGGGTAACATTATCTGAGATCATAACCCTTGGAACGCCAAACCGGCATACGATATTTTTCCAAATGAATCCCATCACTGATTCTTCCGTGATTTTTGCCAGGGCTTCAGCCTCAAACCACTTGCTGAAGTAGTCGATGGCCACGATCAAGAACCTCTTCTGGGCTGGAGCCATTGGGAATGGGCCGACCAGGTCTATTCCCCATTTTGCAAAGGGGCAAGAAGAGCTCATTGTCATGAGCTCTTCCGCTGGTTGATGAGTCAAGGGAGACATCTTCTGACACTTTTCACACCTTTTAACGAAGTCCTCAACTTCTTTCCTCAATGATGGCCAAAAATAACCGGCCCGCATTACTTTATTGGCCAAGGCCCTTGCTTCCATGTGATTACCACAGCAGCCCTCATGTATTTCTTTGAGGACATGGGTGCCCTCCTCCAAGCTCAGACATCACAGTAAAGGCCGCCCAAATCCTCATCGAAATAACGTCCCCTTGATCAAGCAAAATCGAGCAGACCTGGTTCTCACCTTTGCTCCTTCCCTCTTGTCCTCCGGCAGCTCTCCTTTTTCCAGGTATGCCTGAATAGGAAAGAGCCAGTCCTCTCTCTCATTCACCGCACATACCTACTCCATTCCAAATTCATTGTCTACCATCAACAAAGTGATTACCCTTTCCTGGAAATCCACGGCTGAGCTGGCTACCTTAGCCAAATAGTCTGATCTCCCATTTTCCTCTCTAGGAATTTGGAGGACAGTCAGAGCCCTCATCCCCTTGGCTAGTTCTCTAAATCGGGCCAGGTACCTCTGCATGCTTTTAACTCTGGTCTCAAAATCTCCACTTATCTGTCTACATACAAGCTGTGAGTCAACCTTCACGCACACCTGTTCTGACCCTAAATCCTTCGCCACTTGCACTCCTCGCAGAAGGGCCTCATATTCAGCTGCGTTATTAGACAGAGCATAGTTCATTCGCACTGCGTACTCAGTAGCCACACCTACTGGACCGATCCACACTATTCCTGCACCGCAGCCCTGACTTCCTACCGAGCCGTCCATAAAAATTATCCATTCTTTTTTGCCCTCGGGAGAGCTGGTCATTTCTTGCATGAAGTCAGCTAGTGTCTGAGCTTTAATGGTTGTTCTGGCCTCAAAGGTTATATCGAACTCGCTAAGCTCAATTATCCACTTGACCAGCCGCCCTGACGCCTCTGGCTTGTCCATGATGGCCTTTAATGGCAGGTTGGTTCGCATAATTAGGCCATGTGAGAGGAAATAGGGCCGTAGTTTGCGCGTTGTACCCACCAAAGCTAACATTGCCCGCTCCACCTCGACATATCGAATTTTGGCGTCATGCAATACTTTGCTCCAGTGATATACCGGCTTCTGTATTTTGCCTTCTTCCATAATCAAAACTGAGCTGATAGCCTGTTGCCCGATAGACAAGTACAAAATTAAAGGCTCGCCCTGAATTGGCTTAGTAAGCAGCGACATAATAGCCAGGTGCTCTTTCAACATCCTGAATGCTTCTTCACATTCGTCACTCCATTGGAACTGAGCTTTCTTGCGCAAGGCCTGGAAAAATTGTAAGCTCTTCTCAGCTGAGTGCGAGACAAATCTACTGAAAGCATTGATTCATCCTGCCAGGCATTGCATCTCCTTGACGTTCCTCAGCGCTTGCATTATGATAGCTCTTACTTTTACCGGGTTAGCTTCAATACCTTTCTCTGTGACCATATACCCCAGGAACTTGCCAGCTCTGACCCCGAATGCACATTTCTTGGGGTTAAGCTTCATCCTGTATTTCCTCAGGGTATCGAAGGTTTCTCTCAGATCTCCTACATGCGAGGTCGCTGACCGCCTCGTCGTAAGCGTCAAATTAAATATTTATTTTCCTCAACTTTTCTCCACTAACTAGTAGTAGCGATAAGTAAGGGTCAAACCCACGAGGAGTGTGGTTAGATTGTGATGATTCGTATTTAATTTAAATAAATAATTGGGGGTAGGAATTATGAATTAAATTAACTAATCAAATAAACAAGCAATTAACTAGCAAGAAAATAATTAACGAAGAATTCAATAATAATAAAGGTCTAGTTCTAGTTCAGTTTCCACCCTCGATTCACTTGTTTAACCAATCACAATATCATAATCCATTCATCAAATGCGACTAAAAACCCTAAGTAGCAATAAGCTCTGCTACTCGAATTTGCCCTTACCGTTTACTCAATTAAAATGAGCTCTTTAATTGAATCTAATTATTGAACAACCTAGAATAAGCTCTCTAGGTTCAACCCAACAACAGTATTAATAATTAAGCAAATAGATTAATCTAGGCAACAAACGCATAAGCTCGGTTCATTCAACCTATGTTGTGTTGTCCCTAACGATTTATAATCATTAGTTGCTTCGGAGAAATAGTAATTACGACAATTACACGGGAAGCAATCCTATTTCTAGCAATAGATAACCAATCCCTAATCTAGGTGATCAAGCCAAATTAAGAATAAGCAATCATAAGTTGAAATTAGAACAACACAAACAATCGCATATGAGAACGAAAGATAATACTGCATAAATCAATCAAACATAGCTTCACAAGGGTCTCAACATCCCTAGAACTAGGTAATAAGTTTACTCACTCATGGAGTTAAGAAAATAAAAGAAAGGGTTCAGATAAACAAACATAATCCTTGATAAAATAGGAGAGATGATGTGTAGAACTTGAATCTTGTGTTTTGATCTTCAATCTTCAAGTTCTCTTGCGTATGGATGAATTGGAATGACTTGGGACCTCTCTTGGAACTCCTTAGAACCCTAGGATATGTTATGTATGTCAAAAGTTGTGTTTTGGATGAGATTAGGTCGGATTTATATAGAATTCATATTTCTTGCCGCCCAAGATTCTTCCTAAAATAACTCGGCCGAGTCGGCATCGACGGAGCGTCGACTGACGCGAACCAGCCCTCGAACGCGCATCACCTGCCTGTGTCGTCCTGCATGGGCGTCGACTGACACCCTTCCCATCGACGCTTCAGAAGTGAGCGTCGACATTGCGTCGACTGACGCCCTTCCAATCGACGCTTCAAAGCATGAGCGTCGACATTGCGTCGACTGACGCCCTTCCAATCGACGCTTGAAAAGTGAGCGTCGACATTGTGTCGACTGATGGACCTTCTGTCGATGCTTCAACAGCTTCCCGTTGACATGGCGTCGACCCAGCATCGATCGACGCGTGCACAGCCAGCGCAACACCGCACATCGCGTCGACTGACGCGAGCCATCCTCGGCATCGACACGTTGTCGACGCAACATCCTGATTCTTGATTTTTCTCTCATTGATTCGTCAATCCTCATTTCTCTACTTCCTTGTGAGACATCCTTTGATAAATATAGCACCAAATACTACAAAATAGAGAAGAAATATACGATTGGTGCTTGGTTGCTCATAATAAAAATTATGCGAGAAATAAGCATATATGATAATATTAAGCACATAAAATCACCGGAATTAAACCGTCAATTAGCGTGTAATTTCTCGCTTATCAAATCCCCCAGACTTAAACCTTGCTTGTCCTCAAGCAATATGAAGAATTAAAGCATAGAAGAATCATAATATAGGTAACTCACTCAATTTACCCAAGTGAATTTATTTGGACTCTAGACACCACTATATTTTTATAAATCTTAGACGTTTCATGTATTGGCCTAGGTGATCCCAGTAGCTTGGCAACCCCTTTTTATACACGTCACGTCAATGCACTATGATGCCCCCTTGCTACTCAATGGTTTGGCTCTATCCATCGTTGGAATTGATCAAATATCTCGTCCTCTCCCATTTATTTATTTTTTATTTTTTTTTCAATTGAGGCCGGCAGCTCCGCACTACCATCCTTGACTTCATAATGATGATAAGGCGCTGGATAGGAGGATTGTCTTGATTGGGTGTTTGATTTGTTGAGTTCACCTCCGCCATGTTTTGAGAATTTGATAGTGTGATGCGCCTTTTGAGCACGTGCATGAATTGTTGAGCTACTAGCATCTTCATTGGACTTCGCTCTTTAAAATTTGTAAGCGAATGCACTTGATTAATACGGATAGGCAGCTGTTTCGGCACCTCAATTCTTTTTGATTTTTCAATTTTCTACTTTCGCCATGCCGGTATACCCCAACCGGACTTTATTTGACTTCTGTTTCTACTAACGAGATATCATCATGCAACCGCCAACTTCAATACCCCACACAAACTCATATTAAGCACGGCAACCACAAGTACACATCAACAACGAAATAATCTAGAATTGACGCCCCACATATGAATCACAAAAGCACTAACATGCATACCTTTGACCTCTAAATCAAATGACGACTAAAGACTTTAACCGAAACGTAGTTCATCAAGGCAATTCAAGCGAGTACTTTTAATTATTTTCTTCTAATCCCCCGGTGTTTATCACAAAAATTGTGAAAATTTATCAAATTTTTAGGACAAAACTCCTCAATAATAACCACAATAGCTCACTCACCCAAACTTAAACTTTGCTTGTCCTCAAGCAAAACAAGAACAAGCACATCATAAATATTATGAGGAAAGAGTAGGAAAAGAAATCACCCGGGGAAATGTCGAGGAGTCTTGGTCCTATTAATTATGATGCTCGGTCCTTTGAAAAGCGGCCCACACATCCAAAACAAGTCATCGCCTCCAAAGCTGCAAGAAAAATAAAAATAAAAATAGAAAATAAAACAAGTAAACATTGGGTTGCCTCCCAACAAGCGCTTTTGTTTAAAGTCGTTGGCTCGACTTATTCCCTTGATCAAATCATAGGTGGTGCTTCCAACTTCATCCGTTCCTCATCAACGGAGCGAAATCCTTCATAATACGGTTTGAGTTGGTGTCCATTCACCTTGAACGTTTTGTTCGTTTTCGGGCTAAAAATCTCCACCGCACCATGTGGGAACACGTGGGTAACAACAAAAGGTCCAACCCACCTTGAACGCAACTTACCGGGAAATAGCTTAAGGCGAGAATGRAAAAGTAGCACTTTTTCACCCACTACGAACTCCTTCCTTGAAATCTTCAAGTCATGAAATGCTTTCGTCTTCTCTTTATAAATTAGCGAATTTTCAAACGCTTCGTTTTGGATTTCCTCCAATTCTCGTAGTTGCAATTTCCTTAGCGCACCGGCCTCATCAAAATCAAAGTTGCATTGCTGCACGGCCCAAAACGACTTGTGTTGGAGATCCACCGGCAAGTGACATGGCTTCCAAAAAACGAGGCGATACAGCGACATCCTAATCGGTGTCTTATACGCCGTGCGATACGCCCACAGTGCATCCTTCAGCTTGATGCTCCAATCCTTACGGTTTGCTTTGACAGTCTTTTCTAAGATGGACTTGATTTCTCGGTTTGAAGTTTCGGCTTATCCATTTGTTTGAGGATGATAGGCCGTAGAAAGCCTATGAGCAACACCATACTTTCGAAGTAATGCCTCCACCGTTTTATTGCAAAAGTGGGTGCCACGATCGCTAATCATAGCTCGAGGGATCCCGAACCTTGAGAAGATCTGAGATTTAATAAAAAGTGCAACAACCTTCGAGTCATTAGTTGAGGTAGCTTTCGCTTCCACCCACTTGGAGACATAATCCACCGCCAGCAAAATATAAATATTTTTGAATGAATTTGGAAAGGGGCCCATAAAGTCGATGCCCCAGACATCAAAAATTTCACAAACCATTATGGGCACTTGGGGCATTTGACTTCTCCTTGAAAGATTCCCCGTGCGTTGACAATTATCACATGCCTTACAAAATTCATACGTATCTCGAAATAGGGATGGCCAATAAAAACCACTATCAAGTACCTTATGCGCAGTTCTCTTCGATCAAAAATGTCCTCCACATGCATGAGAATGGAAAAATGAAAGAATAGCGTGGAACTCTGATTCGGGGACGCATCTTCAAATGACTTGATCAGCACAATGTCTCCAAAGTTATGGATCGTCCCACACATAATACTTCACATCGCTCTTCAGCTTGTCCCTCCTTGCTTTCGTTAGCCCTGTTGGAAACACACGAGCAACTAGAAAATTTACCAAGTCAGCATACCAAGGATCCATGTGTTCAACCGCAAGTAGTTGCTCGTCCGAAAACCTCTCATCAATTTGTAGCTCGTCTTACACGTGCACTAATCTACTAAGGTGATCGGCCAAGGTATTCTCGACTCCCTTTTTATCTTTGATTTCCAAATCGAATTCTTGGAGAAGTAAAATCCACCGTATGAGTTGTGGCTTAGTCTCCTTCTTTGTAAGTAGATGTCGCAGGGCCGCGTGATCACTAAAGACCACCACCTTTGATCCAATGATGTATGAGCGGAACTTCTCAAGGGCAAACACAACAGCTAGAAGCTCCTTCTCCATGGTAGTGTAATTTTCTTGGGCAGGGTTCAAGGTCCTCGATGCATAGTAGATCACATGGGTTGCTTTGTTCACCATCTGCCCTAACACGGCTCCCACAGCATAGTCACTCGCATCGCACATTATTTCGAAGGGTAGATCCCATCTTGGTGCTTGGATAACTGGAGAAGTGGTCAGTTGCTCTGTCAGTGTGTCAAAGGACTTCTTGCAGTCATCATCAATCTTGAACTCCACATCTATTTGCAAGAGCCTACAAAGTGGCGTAGCGATCTTCGAAAAGTCCTTGATAAATCTCCTATAAAATCCTGCATGGCCAAGAAAAGAACGAACTTCCCGCACATTGGCGGGGTAAGGCAACGCAGCTATAGTATCAATCTTAGATTTATCAACTTCTATTCCCTTCAACGAAACAATGTGTCCTAGAANCCACCGTATGAGTCGTGGCTTCGTCTACTTCTTTGTAAGTAGATGTCGCTGGGCTGCGTGGTCCCTAAAAACCACCACCTTTGATCCAATGATGTATGAATGGAAATTCTCAAGGGCAAAAACAACAGCTAGAAGCTCCTTCTCCGTGGTAGTATAATTTTCTTGGGTAGGGTTCAAGGTCCTCGATGCATAATAGATCACATGGGTTGCTTTGTTCACCCTCTGCCCTAGCACGGATCCCACAGCATAGTCACTCGCATCGCACATTATCTCGAAGGGTAGATCCCATCTTGGTGCTTGGATAACTGGAGAAGTGGTCAGCCGCTCCTTCAGTATGTCAAAGGCCTTCTTATAGTTGTCATCGACCTCAAATTCCACATCTTTTTGCAAGAGCCTACAAAGTGGCGAGGCGATCTTCGAAAAGTCCTTGATAAATCTCCTATAAAATCCTGCATGGCCAAGAAAATAACGAACTTCTCGCACATTGGCGGGGTAAGGCAACGCAGCTATAGTATCAATCTTAGATTTATCAACTTCTATTCCCTTCAACGAAACAATGTGTCCTAGAACTATACCTTGTTCCACCATAAATTGACATTTTTTACAATTTAACACAAGGTTATTGTCGACACAACGTTTCAAAATCAAAGATAAGTTCTCAAGACATACCTCAGAAGAATTGCCATAAACGCTAAAATCATCCATAAAGACCTCTATAATCTCACCAACATATTCCGAAAAGATACTTACCATACATCGTTGGAATGTGACCGGTGCATTGCAAAGGCCAAATGGCATGCGGCGATAGGCAAATGTGCCGAAGGGGCATGTGAAGGTAGTCTTCTCTTGATCCTCGGGTGCTATAGGAATTTGGAAATATCCCAAGTAGCCATCCAAAAAGCAGTAGTATGAATGGCCCGCCAACCTCTCAATCATTTGGTCAAGGAATGGAAGAGGAAAATGGTCTTTGCGAGTCATGGCGTTTAGCTTACGATAGTCCATACAAACTCGCCAACCCATTTTCACCCTCATTAGAACCAATTCACCTTCTTGATTTTCGACTACCGTTACCCCCGACTTCTTCGGAGCAACTTGAGTCGGGCTCACCCACCGACTATCAGAAATGGGGTAAATTACTCCAACATCCAGCAGCTTCAGAACCTCGTTTTTCACCACTTCCATCATTGGTGGATTCAGTCGCCTTTGGGGTTCCTAGATGGTGCAGCATTCTCTTCGAGTAAAATTCGGTGCATACACATGGAAGGACTTATCCCTCGCAAATCCGCTATGGTCCACCCGATTGCTTGTTTGTTATCCTTGAGTACTCGTCGCAGTGACGCCTCTTAGAAGTTGTCTAAGCGTGATGAAATGGTTACAGGCAACGTTTCGTTATCTCCCATGAAAATATACTTTATGTGCTCCGGTAGGGCTTTTAGTTCGAGCTCCAGTGCCTTGATTATGGATGGAATGGCTTTCTCGTGCGAGTCGGGAAGTTTGATGAAATTCACGTCCTCTTCTCTCAGTTTCGCATTAAGTGCGCGCAAGGCCGACATTGTCTCTCGTACGTCATCCTCCCAAGTTGGTTCAGTTAGAGGGTAACTCAAAAGCAATGAGTCCTCCCCCAAACTTCGTGTGATCGTCGTCTCGAGCTCATCTTGTTTATGCATTTCGAGAAATTCCTGCGCTAGAGAGTCAAAACAATCAAGTGCAAAAATAGAGTTATCACAGTCAGGAAATCTCATAGCATAAAAAATATTAAATTAACAAATATGACCGTCAAATTCCATTGTTAGAGTGCCTCGAGTAACGTCGATTTTGGTTTGAGCAGTGTTCAAAAATGGTCGCCCCAGTAAGATAGGTGGTGATTTTGATGCAGACTCATTCATTCTCAACACATAGAAGTCGGCTGGGAAAATCAACTCGTCCACTTTTACGAGAACATCTTCAATAACACCATCAGGGTAGGCAGTGCTTCGGTCGCCAAGTTGGATTACTACCCCTGTTTTCTTTAACGGTCCAACCTTCAAATAATCGAAAATTGTGCGTGGCATAACATTTATTGATGCCCCCAAATCTAGCATGGCTCGCTCGACTCGCATGTCTCCAATCGTGCATGGAATGAAAAATATGCCCGGGTCATTCCGCTTTTGTGGCAAGCTCTTTTAGAATACGGCCGGCACGTTTGCTCCCATTAGGACCTTTTCATCTCCTTTTAACCTTCTCTTGTTAGTACATAAGTCCTTGAGGAACTTTGCGTAACGAGGAATTTGCTTGATCGCATCGGCGAGCGGAATAGTGATCTCCACCTTTTTGAAAACGTCTCATATTTGCCTCTCCGTGTCTTCCTTAGCTTGGCGCTTGATTCTTGACGAAAATGGAAGTGGCTCGGTCCTAGGAGGAGAAGCAACGGGGTTACTTAAATTATCATAAGGTTTAGGATTACCTTTGTCAGCATGCTTTGGCTTCGTGTCTTCTTCCCCCATTTTGTCTTCATTTTCCGGCTCTAGCATTGGTTTGGTCGGTCCTTCCACTTTCTTGCCACTTCGTGTCGTAACAGCGCTCACATTTTTCAGATTCAACTCAGTTTGAGGAGGTAATCGGCCACTGCCTCGTGCTTCTAGTTTGACTATGTGTTCCGCCATTTGACTCATTTGGGTCTCTAGGCCTTTTATGCTTGTCGTTAATGATCTCACTATCCAACTGTGGGGGTGCGTTCTCTTTCCGCTGTTGGTTGTTGTATTGATTCGGGAAATTCTGTCCCCTTTGTTGAGCTTGGGAGGGCCCTTGATCTTGATTTCCAGGTATATTCCCTTGCTGTATATTTCCTTGCTGATCCCTCCATCTAAAACCAGGGTGGTCGCCCCATCTCGGGTTATAAGTGTTGGGGTACGAGTCGTACTTCCTCCCTTGCCCATTTCCGGTTCCCAAGGCGTTCACGTGTGCCTCGCGTACTAAGTAAAAATGTGGGCAGTCATCAGTTACATGCTCCAATGTTTCGCATAGACCGCATGGTCGAATCTTTGGAGCTCCTCCCGCACTCATCATGGACTTCAATTCACTTAATTGGGTTTGTAATGAGTCAATACCCAGCTCATTCACCGATTTCAATGAAGAATCGCGACTTCCGAATTGCTGAGAGTTGGCTGCCATGTTCGATATTAGTTCTTTTGCTGCCGTCGGTGTCTTGTCCATCAAGGTGCCTCCACTAGCGGCGTCAATCATGTTTCGATCAGTGAGGCATAATCCCTCATAGAGATACTGAATTAAAAGTTTCTCGCCCATTTGGTGTTGAGGGCAACTTGCAACTAGCCTCTTGAATCGTTCCCAGTATTCGTGCACTGTTTCTCCTTGCGTCTGCCTAGCCGCACAAATGTCCTTTCGAAGATTTGCCACTCGTGATGCGGGAAAGTACCTCTGCAAAAATGTTCTCTCCATGGCCCCCCACGTAGTGATGGATCCCGAAGGTAAGTAGTAAAGCCAATCCTTGGTTAGGTCTTTCAATGAAAAGGGGAATGCCCTTAGCTTGATTTGTTCGTCCGTGACTCTGGCGGGTTTCATACTTGTGCAAATGACGTGAAATTATTTCAAGTGTTTGTGCGGATCATCGCCAGTGAGTCCATGGAATAAAGGTAGGTGATGGATTAGTCCGGATCGTAACTCGAATGTAGCATCGTTCACCGTTGGAAAAGTAAT
>BMAC01000760.1:633813-651673 GCA_014905375.1 Phtheirospermum japonicum
ATCTTGTAGGCAACGTAAAGGGCGTTGTCTTGAATTTTCGAGCAAGGAAAACGCTTGCAATCGCCCGTATTTCCCCCGGTGATCATCCCCCAAAAAGAGGCTAAATCGAAGCCTTGAACTCCAACCGGGTGGTCCCCTACGGTCGGGAAACCAAAAATGTTGCCAAAAATCTCCTCGTCTACACTAACGTCATTCCCTCCTAGTCGAAAAGTGAATGTCTCGTCGTTCCGGATTGCTAAAGTGGAGAAATACATTGAGCATAAGCTCTCTAAGTCCGGGAAGGTACATTTGGGCGAAGTACCCAAAACCAAGGCCATCTACATAACGCGAAAGATCGGTGTGGTGTTCCGACCCATTCGAGGCCTCGTCCGCAAGTCCTTGGACGTTCAAAATCCTATGCGTAGCGAAACCCCACTTGCGAATATTCTTGAACATGTCCCCTTCCTTTTTGTCAAAAATTGGGAACGGTGCTCCATATTTCCCCGAGATATCCTTTCGTTTACCCGCTCGAGACATAATCAAACAATACAAAAACGAGCGGGAATGATAATTCTTGAAAAATAAAACTTTTTGTTCTTTGGGGAATTTCGTCGAACACTTGGCGTGCGTGTTCAACCAACTAAAAATTCAAACAATTCTTGCACCAAAAACTTCCCAACACAACCAAACAACAATAACAATGTCCCAAGAGAGTTTTAAGCGAAGTACCTCAACAATTGTAGCTCGAATTTCGCCCGTTTCCGGAAAATTGCCCAAATTTTGCTTCAACCCTTGTAGCCCGTTTTGGAGAAAGTGGCTTGTATGTAAAAAGTTTGAATGATTTTCTGGTTTTGTGAGTGTTGGGGTGCTTGGAAATTTGAAGAAAGTGAGAATTTGTTGAAGAGTGCAAGAATTTTGAAAAGATTTTAAGTTTAGAAGAAGAAGGAAGTGAGAAGAGAAAGAGGGAAGGGTTGGGATGATTTTAAAGATGTTTTTCTAGGCTTTCCGCGCGGGTCAAGAGGCTATGGGTCAGGTCGGTCGGGCAGAACCCAAATTTTAGTGCTTCTGGGCCAGGCGCGTGGCTCGCGTCGACGCCCGCGTCAGTCGATGCGACAGAGATAGTTTTCTCGGCATTTGGCGTCGACGCCGCGTCGACTGACGCGGGCATCCTCAGCGTCAACGCGGGTGGAATCCTGGGCGTCTTTTCCTTTGCTTGTTTGATCAGTCCTCCTCGTCCCAGTTCTTCCATCTGTTCTAAATAAATAAAAATCAAAATAAAACAATAAGTAAAAATAAAATACACAAGGATACATAATGCTCGGGTTGCCTCCCGAGAAGCACGATTTTTAACATCGCTTGCTCGATGCTATTTTGCTCGTTTAAGTCCAAACGTACGGTGGATCTCCAAACTCCACCGAGTTATGATCGCGACTCTTCTTCCTTTTGTCATAATAAGGTTTCAGTCTATGCTTGTGAACTTGAAAGGTTGATTTTCCGGCCTCGTCATACAATGTGGCTACGCCGTACTCATCTAATTCTTTTATCAAAAATGGTCCACTCCATGCAGCTCCAAAATCAGCTGGGTCATATTTACGCTCGTGATTATATAGCACTAAATCTCCAACCTCAAACTGCAAGTTTTTAACTTCCTTCGTGCGAACCTCTTTTGACTTCTTCTTCTCCCTCGCCCAATCGTCGAAATATGCCTCGCCCTTGTTCTTTTTGCGTGAAAATTTAAATTTTTTGTTAGGGTTGAGGGAATCATGACTTGGGCGACTTATTGGTGGTTTATGCGGTCCCTCCTCATCGAAGTTGTCACCAAATTCTTCTACAATATCGCGCATGTCAATACCTAGTAATTCGATCAAGTCTTCTCCACTTAAGTGCATATGATCCTCAAACTCGTCATACTCTTTGCTTGAATCGACTCGTTTATCCCCTCCCTCGATAGAAAATCCGGCGTCGTCCCTGTCGCTTAGTTTGTTCAAAGTTGTGATTTCTCGTAACTCGTTTACGCATGATGTAACGGGATCAACGAATGAATCATCCTCTTGCATGACAGGGGAGGGAGTGTTTTGAATATCTTTTAAAGAAAACGTCACTGTTTCGCCCAAAACAGTCATGGTCATCCTTCCTTTGTGAACATCGATTAACGTATGGGAAGTAGACATAAACGGGCGTCCTAGTAAAATGGTATGCTCAGTACCTTCAGTCGGTACCTCGCCAACGTCCATAACCACAAAATCAACCGGAATTACGAGCTCTCCAACTTGTACTAAAACATCTTCGACTACTCCCAAGGGTCGTCGGGTCGAGCGATTGGCTAATTGTAGGCGCATGGTTGTCGGCTTAAGTGGTCCAAGATCAAATGCTTGATAAAGTGAATATGGCAGTAAATTTATCCCTGCTCCAAGATCTAACATTCATATCGCTTTTTGTCCATTGGCCAACAAAATAGTGATGCAGAAACTTCCAGGATCGCGTTCCTTGGGTGGCAATGGCTTCTTAAAAATCGTGCTAACCTCCTTTGGTAATGGTACGCAATGATTCATCGCCAAACGTCTCTCTCTCGAAGCAAGTTCCTTAAAGAATTTTACGTAGGCGGGCGTTATTTTGATTACCTCTAAAAGTGGTAGGTTGATCTTGACATTCTTCAAGAGGTTGTATAGCTCCATGAACCTCTTGTTCTCTTTCGCCGGGCGTAACTGGCTTGAAAAAGGAACAACACCCTTAATTTGCGTCGTTGATTGCTTCGGCAGTGATGGTTCGTCTTTGCCAATGGTGTTGTTCGGACTCGTCCCTTGAATTGAACCAGGCACGTATCTATTGGTGGATTTATGTATCTTGTCTACTGGTTTTGGAACAAGTTCCTCATCTTGGTCCTTTATGCCATTGTCGATCTTCTTCCCATTGCGAAGGATGTGAACCGCTGACGCTTGCTCCGGTTGACTTGGTAGCCTGTCCTTCTCTTTTATTTGACCTTGCAAAGTCAGTTGCTAGTTGGCCCATAGTTCTTTCCATCCTATCCATGTTTTTAGCTAGGTCATGCACAACACCGGAAAGATGGTCAATTCCGCTCACCTTCTTCGAGAGTTCATCAATCTTTGCGTTCACCTTCGTAAGTCCCTCTCTATTGCTAATCGTCTCGGCCACTTGATTTTGCTGCCAAACCAACAGCTGATCATTTGGTTGAGTCGCATTAGACGCCTTCCCTTGCGTATGAAAATTATTTTGTGGTGGCGGCGCTGGTGGTGCTTGAGCATATTGTGGTGGTGGATATTGTGGATCAGGTGGCATATGATTTGGATTTCCAGGGTCCCACTTGAAAAGAGGATTATCAGGTTGCGGTGTGTACTTCTTTTGATTCGAATAATTTTGGATTGCGTTAACATCCTCATGCTGCTCAATGTTGTTTGGACACACATCCGCTGAATGCTGGGGGGATCCACACTGGTTACATGTTACGGCCATCCTTTGTGCAGTGGCCTTGCTAGCTCGCTCGGCTTTCCAAGCAGCTAATTTATCGTCAAATATCTCCTCACATTTCGCCTTAACTAACTTGCCGTCATCTAAATCAGAATCGAGGATGGAAGCTTCGTTAACCCTCATTTTACGAGGCCGAGAGTTGGTTTGTCTAGATTTTTCGCTTTGCTTTTCCAGCACCCGCCTCGCCCCGGTGGCTGTCAAATCTCCAGAATCTCCTCCCGCTGTTATCTCTACTTCTCGTTTCCCATGGTCTAATAATCCATCGAAGATAAACTGGTTAGTCATCTCCGGAGAATAATTGTGGTGGGGGCAAGCTTGCAAAAGCGTCTTGTAACGCTCCCACGTTTCATGAAATAGCTCTCCATCCAACTGTTCAAAGGTAGCAATTTGCCTCCGAAGATGCCCTGTAGTTTGGGCCGAATAGTATTGATTTAAGAATTTCTCGCTGATCATATCCCAATCAGTCAACGAGCTAGGCTCTAGTGATAGTAGCCATGACTTCGCCTTGTCCTTCAAGCTGTACGGGAAACAAGTCATTTGTACTTCCTCTTGGTGAAGGCCATGAACTACGAATCGCCCCACTTCATCAACAAAAAAGTTTAAAAATGCCAAAGGGTCCTCATGGACATTTTCGTGAAAAGTCGGGAGCAAGTTAAGTTGATGTGGTTTGATTTCGACTGCCCTTGCGGTAGGTCCAAGAACAATGGCGGACCTAAAAGGTACAACCTTTGGACATGCTAAATCGCGTTGTCTTGGTGCTCGATCTCCCTTTGGTTCCCTAACTCGGTCATCAGCTCGCTCGTACTGGTCATCATGCGCGTAATGGTGCTCGCGCTCGTATATCCTTCCGAAATTGTTTTGCTCGTAACCATGATCTTGATTCTCCAACCACTCGTTCACGTGCCTTTGATTGTTCACATAAGCATCACGCTGCAGAAAATTCTCATTCCTAAATGCCATGTTCTCGATGTTGTGTTGACGCATGACATTGTTGTTCACCTCTTCGTTTTGCCTCATATTTGCCATGTTGGGTTGGTGATTGACTATGTTGTGCTGCTGGTTAACTCCTTTGTTTCTCCCCTCGTCTCATCTCACGTTCTCCATGTGTTGCTGACAATTAGCCCAATTGGCTCGGGGTTGTGGTTGCCCATGCAGAATGATTGGTTCACTACCATACCCATTTCGAATGGGGCGTGGTGGTGATCTCGGTGGTGAATCGCCGTTTCGAACCGAATGTGCTCCTAACATAATGTCGGAGCTTGATCGCAAGCAAAATCAATTGATGTCGAGGAATCGTCCTCGGGAATAAAAATGGGTCTTGGTCTTGGCGGATTTGAACGGTGAATGTTGTCAATGAATGGTACAAGGTCGCAATAAAGTGATCGCCTTCCTTGCATAAACTCAACAACACGTCAACGTACCAAATGGCAAAAACCAAGTGCGAAAATAAAAATAACAATGAAAAGAAACTAATAAATCTAAAAGAAAATGAAATGAAAAACATCTTAAATTCCTACTCGTAGCTTCCCCGGCAACGGCGCTAAAATTTTGATCCAAACTTTTGTGCACCCCGTTTTTAATAAATTAATTTAAAAGCACATTAGTTTGCTCGCAAGAGTACGAGGTAACTGTAGGGTGATAAGTTTGACTCGAGTCGTATCTCTCGAGGAAACAACTGTTCGGTCTTTCGGATTTTTTTCTCAATTTATGAACTAAAATAAAATACATGTACATTTGGGGTTTTGAAAGATATTAAGTTGATCATTATAAACTAAATCAATAATTAAACTAAGGCTAATTAAACTAATTATTCTAACTAGATTATCAACTACGAGCAACAATTATACTATCAATAATACGCAACCATAAATTAAACCTAATTAACAAATCTAAAAGCATGAGCATAAGAAATTACCACTAAGCAATGAATCATAAGAATCTAAGATTAAAGAATAACTAAGCATAAATCAACTTGCATAAATAARCTAAATTAAACCAATATCCAAGCATAAAACAATCAAGCTAATTAAACTAGTTCTAGCATTAACTAAGCAATTAACTAAGAATTAAACTAAGAAATTAACTACGAAATTATCTAAGAGTCTAGAGTACTTATTGTAACTACTAAAAGCAGTAAAAAGCTCAGGCTATTCCGGAGTTTGAACGTTGATCTTGGGCGAAGATTGAATCCCGAACTCGAATTCGATGTTTCGGACGCGTTGTTCTTCGATCCTTGATCTCCGTCTTCAAATCTCGTTATGAGATGTGGAATTATTGTTATTGGAAGCTATGGAACCCTAGGTGGTCGTGTATTTGGTGTCTCTCCTCTTAAAAATCCGAAATATAGAGGGTTTATATAGATATTGCAAGTCTTGGCGCACAAGAAACCCTAAAATCCGAATTCTGGGCCATCGCGTCGACTGACGCGCGCTGGTGCTCGGCGTCGGTGCTGCCTGGGCGTGCGCGTCGGCTGGGCGGGTGCGTCGACTAACGCGGTCATGGATCGACGCTTCAGCAAGTTGCGTCGACACTGCGTCGGTCGACGCATCTTCAATCGATGCTTCAGCAAGCTGCGTCGGTCGACGCGTCTTCAATCGACGCTTCAGAACATAGCGTTGGCCTTGCGTCGACTGATGCTGGTCATGGCTCGCGTCGACGGTCGCGTCAGTCGACGCGACAGAGTGTTTGTCTCCGTCTCTCGATCTTTTGCTACTCGTTTCGCCGGAAAGCTCGTTCTCCTATTCTTGAACATCGAACTTCATCTATTACGCGCTGAACTCTTCCGGTTACTTAGCTGTAAGGTGAAAACAACAAAATATCACCTATTTGCATCAATTACGATTAAAATACGGTAAAATAAGTCAGAACTATAGAAATACGGAATCATGCTTAAATCGTCCAACTTATACCAAAAATAAATAAAAAAACGAACTAAAAAGCTAATAAAAATAAGGACAAATCTACTCTAATCAGGGTCGAACCAACGAGGAGTGTGGTTATATTGTGATGATTCATATTTTATTTAAATAAATAATTGGGGGTAGGAATTATGAATTAAATTAACTAATAAAATAAACAAGCAATTAACTAGCAACAAAATAATTAACGAAGAATTCAATAATAATAAAGGTCTAGTTCTAGTTCAGTTTCCACCCTCGATTCACTCGTTTAACCAATCACAATATCATAATCCATTCGTCAAATGCGACTAAAAACCCTAAGTAGCAATAAGCTCTGCTACTCGAATTTGCCCTTACTGTTTACTCAATTAAAATAAGCACTTTAATTGAATCTAATTATTGAACAACCTAGAATAAGCTCTCTAGGTTCAACCCAATAACAACATTAATAATTAGGCAAATAGATTAATTTAGGCAACAAACGCAAGAGCTCAGTTCATTCAACCTATGTTGTGTTGTCCCTAACGATTTATAATCATTAGTTGCTTCGGAGAAATATTAATTACGACAATTACACGGGAAGCAATCCTATTTCTAGAAATAGATAACCAATCCCTAATCTAGGTGATCAAGCCAAATTAAGAATTAAGCAATCATAAGTTGAAATTAGAACAACACAAACAATCGCATATGAGACGAAAGATAATACTGCATAAATCAATCAAACATAGCTTCACGAGGGTCTCAACATCCCTAGAACTAGATAATAAGTTTACTCACTCATGGAGTTAAGAAAATAAAAGAAAAGGTTCAGATAAACAAACATAATCCTTGATAAAATAGGAGAGATGATGTGTAGAACTTGAATCTTGTGTTTTGATCTTCAATCTTCAAGTTCTCTTGCGTATGGATGAATTGGAATGACTTGGGACCTCTCTTGGAACTCCTTAGAACCCTAGGATATGTTATGTGTGTCAGAAGTTGTGTTTTAGAAGGGATTAGGTCGGATTTATATAGAATTCCTATTTCTTGCCGCCCAAGATTCTTCCTAAAATAACTCGGCCGAGTCGGCATCGACTGAGCATCGACTGACGCGAACCAGCCCTCGGCGTCGACGCGCATCACCCGCCTGTGTCGTCCTGCATGGGCGTCGACTGACGCCCTTCCCATCGACGCTTCAGAAGTGAGCGTCGACATTGCATCGACTGACGCCCTTTCAATCGACGCTTCAGAGCATGAGCGTCGACATTGCGTCGACTGACGCCCTTCCAATCGACGCTCCAGAAGTGAGCGTCGACATTGCGTCGACTGACGCCCTTCTAATCGACGCTTCAGAGCATGAGCGTCGACATTGCGTCGACTGACGCCCTTCCAATCGACGCTTCAGAAGTGAGCGTCAACATTGCATCGACTGACGGACCTTCTGTCGACGCTTCAGTAGCTTCCCGTCGACATGGCGTCGACCCAGCGTCGATCGATGCGCGCACAGCCAGCGCAACACCGCACATCGCGTCGACTGACGCGAGCCATCCTCGGCATTGACACGTTGTCGACGCAACATCCTGATTCTTGATTTTTCTCTCGTTGATTCGTCAATCCTCGTTTCTCTACTTCCTTGTGAGACATCCTTTGATAAATATAGCACCAAATACTGCAAAATAGAGAAGAAATATACGATTGGTGCTTGATTGCTCATAATAACAATTATGCAAAAAATAAGCATATATGATAATATTAAGCACATAAAATCACTGGAATTAAACCATCAATTAGCGTGTAATTTCTCGCTTATCAGCCGCCCTCACGCTTTTGACTAACATGTCATCCACGTATGCCTCCATGTTTCTTCCCAGCTGCGCCTTGAACATCTTATCAACCAGCCTATGATACTAGGCCCCTGCATTTTTGAGTCCAAATGGCATGACCACGTAACAGTACGTTCCTTTCGGGGTTATAAAACTAACCTACTTCCAGTCCTCCTCTGCGAGCCTAATCTGGTGGTAGCCTTGCGAGGTGTCCATCATGATCAATAGCTCGCAGCCAGACGTGTAATCAACTAATTGGTCTATCCTAGGAAGAGGGTAGTGGTCCTTGGGATAAGCACGGTTAAGATCGCGAAAATCTATACACATGCGCCAGTCATCATGGGTTTTTGGGACCAGTACTGCATTAGAGAGCCACTCAGGAAATTGGGTTTCCTGGATGTGCTTAGCTTTCAACAGTTTCTCCACTTCAGCCTCAATGATCGCTTCCTTTTCTGGGCCGAAATTACGTTTACGCTGCTTCACAGGCTTCTCGCCAGGATTGATGTTGAGGTGGTGTTCGACGATTGCTGAGTCTATTCCCACCAGGTCTTGTGGAGACCATGCAAAGACGTCAGCGTTATCTCTCAGAAATTGGACCAGATCTACCAGGATTTCCGAGCTCAAGGTCGTTCCCACACGCGACCCTACTATCATCTCCTGGGATCACCTCGACCATCATAAGACCCTCCTCTCTCTGAGCCAGCTCTGGCACCACTTTCTCCATTCTAGCTTTCTTACTCTGCCGCTCTTCCTCATTACGTCTAATGCACTCGACATACGTTTGCCTGGATGAATACTGATCTCCCATGACTTCGCCCGTTCCATCCTCAGTCAGAAATTTCATCTTCATATGGTATACGAAGATTACTGCTTGGAATTGGCTCAAGGATGGTCGTCCTAGCATCGACCACCAAGAATCATACCGTCCTAGTCACTCTATACGGTTCTTCCCCTAGCGTTACCAATAGTCTAACTGCTCCTAGAGGCTTCAGGGCTCCCCCTGCGAATCCCACCAATGAAGTTGTCACTTCCTCCAACTCCACATCTGGTTTTAAATGTCGATAAAATTCGTAGAAACGAATATCGGCAGAGCTTCCTGTGTCAACAAATATTCGTTTCACGTTGTAATTCGCAATAGTAGCCGTTATGACCAAGGCATCCATATGGGGGTCCAAGATGCCATTCTTGTCTTCAGAACCGAAACAAATATTTGGACTAGGTTTTATCTATCCCACCTCACGTGCTTTCCTGACCAGGTCCTTCGCGGCACGAACATAGTTGTGTTGGGTCTGCTTGGAGTGCTCATCCCACTCGCCACCCGTGATCATTTGAATCTCTCCTCGTATGAACTGGGCTTGGTCATTTTGTCTTCCACCATTTCTCCCGCTATCCTGATTATGCTTATTCTCCTGAGGTCTCATCCGCACATACTCCTTGAGGTGCCCAGCCTGTACCATCCTTTCCAACTCATCCTTCAAATGGGTACACTGGTCTGTGCCATGACCGTACTCATTATGATACCTACAAAATCGGTCAGACCTCTCTTTTCTTGGCTTTTGAGAGTAGGTTTTGGGCCATTTAAGATCAGGATGCCTCTCAATCGCTTGCAAGATCTCCCTCTGAGGAGTCGCCAAGGGTGTGTACTTATCGAAGCGAGGTCGTCCTCCAGCCAGGTTTTGCCTGTACCTTTTCACCGACGCTCTCTCTTCTCTATCATACCTTTCTCTCTTCTTTTCTCCTTCCTCCTTGATTTTCAGGGCCTCTTCCAGATGAATGTACTTCTCTGCCCTTTCTAATAGTTCTCCAAATTTCACTGCTGGTTTCACAACCAGCGACTGGAAAAATTCTCCTCTCCTGAGCCCCTGTGCCAACGCATTAACCAGGAGATCTTCCGATGCCGACGGCACCTCTATCTTAGCATTTGTAAACTAGTTAATATAAGCGCGCAAGCTCTCATTCTCTTTATGCTTCAAACTAAACGGTTCGAGCGACATTTTCTGGTATTTTCGACATTTGGTGAACTGGTGCAGAAATGCCGAGCTGAACTTGTCAAAGTTGCTAATAGAACGCGGCGGCAACTGACTAAACCAAAGCTGGGCTGATTTAGTGAAAGTCATGGAGAATACCTGGCACATGACTGCGTCCGAGAACTTGTGTACAACTGCCACAATCTCAAAACGGCTCAGATGATCCCATGGGTCAGTTGTCCCACTATACTCGAAACCCAGAGATCTATAGGAGGCCGGCACGTCGTCATACATGACCTCCTCGGTAAATGGTGTGCCTCTCCGTGTTGGGACCATCTCAACGCTCGCCATCTTCTTCTTGACTTCCCTTACTTCTTTCTGCAAGCTTTGCATTTGCTCAGCTAGGCCTGGACTAGCCCGACTTGATATTTCACTGACAGAGGTAGAGAAGTGCTCTTCTCTGTCTTGGAGGGGGGTGCGATCTGTGCGCTGGCCACGCAACGGTTCCGTTTCCGCTAGCGGAACTGTTCGAGCTGGTGGTGTGTTGGATGGCGGCGTCGAGATCTCCGCGAACTTCTTCTCCACGGCCACTTCCACGGCTTTTCTGATGAGCTCAGACAGCTGCCTGAGGAAATTCTCGTTCAGTAACCCGATGCTGGCTGGCGTTGGTTCGTCAGAGGGGGGTGGTACGGTGCAAGATCTGGTTGCTACTGATGGTTCTGCCCCCTCAGGCCTCGTCGTTGTTGGCCCTGTCGATCGCGGCATGCCCCATGGTGCGGCGGAGCTTAGCGTGCCACCCAGATCCCCCACCAGATTTCGTCGTAAACCATCTGAAGCTATATGTAACTCACGTCTTAGCTCAACTTCCCACAGACAGCGCCAATTATTTCACCCAGAAAGTATGATCACACCTGAGACTTGTGCTTTTACCCCGACCTGCACACACAAACACGTCAGAAAAGGACCACCAGAGGTTTTCCGGTAGAAACCTCTCCGATGCTTAAGTCAGAAAGCGTGTGGAGTATTTTAGTGAGCAATAAAAGGAATGCACTAAGAATGACATACCTTTATCAGCCTCAGGGCTGAGATATTTATAATTTTCCTTAGTGGGGAACCCTTCCGGAATCTCGTAAACAAAGGCCATGAATCAAGGGTCGTTTAAGAAACCAATTCTGATAAATGGTCCCACTTATCCCCTGGGAAGAGGTCAGGGTATCAGGTCTGCCCTGATCCTGCTCTCCCTCTTTCTTGTAAGTCAGGATGCCCGAGCCTGCTTTAATCTCATTCCAAATGGATTGTTTTATGAAGAGTTCACACCAGGTCAGGATAATTCCTGAGCCATAGCGATCCTGCTCTCCCACGTCTATGATCTATTTCTAAGAAGACCAGACCTTCTCAAGGGTTGAGCTAGCCTGTCTTCCTGTCCTTTAATTGTCCCAGTTCAGGTCTACCCCAATCCAGGTCCGACTTATTTATGCCACATTATTGAAGTTTGAAATTCTATATTAACTACGGTTTCAATTACTAGGTTCTTTTCAATTATACATCGCACTCATCAATACTTTCGATTTACAAGTCATTTAACTCGTTACTACAAAATTTGTTCATTTTTTTTCTTATGTAAGTTGTATTTACTCTCGATCGAATCACACAATCTTTTCAACCTCATCTTTGATTGAAATAATATGCAGTTGTACACATTTCAATCATTCGTACCTCGTAGATAGAGTGACTATTGGATTTAAGTTTTGTATTGTAGTACTAGAATAACCAGGACTATCTAAGAAGGGAATTTGGGGACCAAATTCTTTTAAGGAGGGGAGAATGTGAAGCCCCGTCAATTTACTCTTATAATTTATTTAAATAAATGTGATAATTCCTTATATCACTATTTTTATTTCATTTTAATTGAAATGTTTTATTACAATAATATCTTGTTGGAATGTATATTAGGTATTATGCAATTCTTTATTTATGTTTATTTTATTTTGTAACGAAAATAAATATAAATTATATATTTTTTTTATTTGACCAAATGTATTAAATTGGGCTCAAAAATCCTTCAAAGTTGTACCAATTTGATAGCCCAAAGATTTGAGCCCATTAAAATCCCAGCTGGCCCACATTTAGGCCCAGACGCTGAGCCCAACTGCCTTAGAGTACTGCTGCTGCTTCATTTTTTCCATCAGATAAGACCCGAAAGGTTTTCATTTTGTTTTCATTTTCGTATATCACCTCCGTCTTGTGGCCACTGATTTCATCGGCACTGTGACGAAAATCTAACCATCAGATCATAACAAGATTTACACCTTACATAGCCCTTTCCATATTATTTCCAACGACATCTTCTGACGACGATCGGAGCTCTGGATCATCAGCAAAATATCGGCGAAGTTTCTGTGCGCTGTCACATTTCTGGCCGGCGCCGGCGAACTTCGACGGCCGATTTCCGGCGAACGGCAGGTTCAAATTTAACATATAATATATCAATCTGTTCGTCTTTACTTCATCTTCAAAAGCCCTTAATTAATTTCATGTTTGGGTCCTATCATGTCAGGGCTTTGAGCTTGTATGGTTATGCGTATATGTAAGTATTTGTGTGTGTGGCCGCGTGTTTTGTGCATATTATTGGCGATGGCTGGTGGCGTGGTGATCACCGGCGAGGGTTGTGGTGCCAAGCTGAGTTGATGTCGAGGGGAAGGATGGTTGCACATTAGTTTTGAAGTTTTAGGGTGGAAATAAAATGGGTTAATAATTTATGGGTTGACTTTTTAGAATTAGATATAGTTTTGGACCCAATTGAAGATTTTTAAAACTTAAATTTGAACCCTCTAATTTTCAATTTAGTCCCCTGAAATAAAGTTTTGATTTATTCCGAATTGACCCCAAATCAGATTCTTTGAAACTACAGATTGACCCCACAAACTTTTAAAAGTCTTTAAATTATATTTTGACCCCAATTACTTTATTAATTTTTCAAAACCGTATAACTTTCTTATTTTTGAGCCAAAATGGGTCAAACGACTTCCAAATGATTTTAAATTCGAATCATAGCTTCGTTATAACATCCTCCTATGTAACGAGTATCCAAAACTACAATCTTACCCTTTGAACTTCTAAGTTCAAGAATTGAGGCCAAACGCCTTTATTGTACTATTTCGCTTCTAATTGTATTAGTTTCATTTCCAAGTGTCTTAGAACCTTATATATATTACTTTAATATAATTATATTATATTTTAGGATTATACATTGGCTTTTATCTAGAAGTGATGAGGAATTTCATGTACTAGATCGGGAATGTCGTAAAGCCATCGTAGTTATATGCCTGATTCTGGAAAGAATTTCAAAGAAGGTGAGTAAAACTTTCTTAAACTGGGGAGTTTGGAAATCCTCAAATTATAATTCGTTGCTTGTACTTATCTGCGAGTAAAATATCTTTAACTGGAAAATTTGAGATTTTTCAAATCAAGAAGCACTTGTTGCTTAAACATATTTTTCGGGTTGTATAGTCTTTTGAAAAATAGTATTTTGAGGGAAAATATGCAAGTGTACATTGCCCTTGTGCTTAATCATAAATTCAATTATATGGTTTTATATCAAAGGTATCATTTGAACTCGACTGTTGTTGTTGACGGTCTGTTATTGATTGTTACTGCCTGTTACGGTTACTGTCTGTCTGTCACTATTAATGTTTCTGCCATTGTTACTGTCTGTCAGGCACGAGTAGTTTGGCAATCAATCAAGCAGGTTGCCTGTGGTTCCTGCTTGACTACTCGTGGTACCTATTCCCATTGTTCCTGGTCGGGTCGAAGACGACGGTAGAATTTGGGTCGTAGATTGGGTATATTTCGAAATATGATGTACCCTGGGTTCGAATCCCATAGCTAAAGGGACGTCGAGCCTACTGGGAGGGATAAGGAGACTAAGGCTTCGTCCTGGAGTGTCACCTTTCATGGTGAGCGGAAACGTATGGGTCATGTTTGATCGACATTGATTCTACATTTATGTGAGTTAATCTGGCTCGGAAGCTAAGTGCTACGCGTGGGAGCCACATCTAGAGTCCTTCGGGAGCTAAGTGCTACACGCGGGAGCCACCTCTAGAGTCCCGTACCCGGACACTCACTAATTGGACTGACTTTTTTACAACGAGATAGATTTTCCTGTCTGTTCAACTGTTAACTGTTTCAATTGACTTCTTAAAAATAAATTAACATTATCTGTTTGTTCTAAATGTGATAATTGGTTAGTTTTGAGAAAAGCTATTATTTATTTAAATTTAAAATATTTTAATTTTGAAGCTGCTGGCTAGAATTTTATAAAACATATGAGAATAATTTTGCACAACAAGTGCTTTGATTATATTATGAAAATTATTTTTTTAAACTCTTGTCAGCTTTATATTTCAAAAGAAACTTGCAATTTCATGTGCTTGCCCTCACTAAGCTCTTTTAGCTCACGCTCTCGTTTGTTTTAAAACCAAACTCTCCAGATATCGACGATAATGCGAATGAAGTTGACTTCGATTTTCAAGGTGAAGACTAACTCGTGTAGAGCTTTCTTTTTTCGACTTCCTTTATTGTGTTTTATGTATATGAAAACAAATTTTAGGTGAGAGTTTTATTTATTTATTTATTTACTATTAAGTTAGTATTTTTTTTCTAGGGCGTTACACTTTTCCATGCGAATTCCATTTGTAGCACAATACTCTTTGAATTATCTATGCTCGTACTCTCCACCATTGTCAGATCTTAAACACTTTACTTTCAAACCTGTTTCATTTTCTACAAGGGCTTTCCACTTTCTAGAAGTATCAAATACATCAGATTCATTTCTTAGAAAGTAAACCCATACATTTTCTTGTAGAATCATCAATGAAAGTCATGTAGTATGACGCACCACCAAGGGATGTTACTGGGGCTAGTCCCCATAAGTCACTGTGTACCAACTCTAACTTCTGTTTCTTTAAGGTTCTGCCACCCTTCGAAAAACTCACTCTTTTCTGTTTACCGAAGACATAATCCTCACATAAACCGACATCAATGGAATTGAGGCCGGGTAGCTTACCCTTCGAACACAGTTCTTTCATCCCCTTCTCACTCATGTGGCTAAGTCGACAATGCCATTGTCACGCCCCATTTTCGAAAAGTGTAAATTTTGATTTTTCATAAACAAACTTCCAAAATCAAGGGTGTGAGTTTTCAATAAATCACAATAACAATAAATTTGAGCGGAAGCGTGAATAAAACTTAACATTTATTTAAAAATAGGAGACTCACTTAATGAATCAAAATAGTAGTACTCGACTATTCAAGGAGTTTTAAATAGAAACACAAGTCTCAAATGTTATTTCAAACTTGACAAAAACTAAAGATACCAGTCCATAGAAAGGAAAATAAAATAGCATTGAAAATAGCATCTTCGCATCCACCGCCTCGTACCACATCCAACTCCTCAACCGGAAATGTTTGATAAAAATGGGTGTGAGCTTTCAACTCGCTCCGTGGGGATTTGTTTGTCAATATTAAATACTGGTAGGACAGGATATATGTCAGATCTAATTCGGGGTAGCTCTGTCTCAGAAGGACCTAGCTAGCCCTCTGAGCAGAACAAGATGTGGGAAAAGACGGTTCCCTTAAGACCCCTGACTCGGTCCTTTGCAAGAGCACTGAAGGTCCTGAGGTTATCTCCAGTCGAAGCCCTGGAAGTGGGGATTAGCCTGACCTGGGTCAAAAGACTGATTGGGTCTCCGAAAAAATAGAGCTCTTCCTCAGTATTAGCAAGGGCTGGCTTGTTAAACAGCAGGAGCGAGAGGAAAGAGAAGACGAAGTATTGTGGACCAGGTTAAATTGAAGGAAGGAAATGAGGAAGATCTGGAAAGAGAGAACTGTTTCTCAGATTCCCAACAAAGAGACAGGTGGGACCACTTGTCAGAATTTGTTGGGTAACGGCCCTTAATTCGCGCCATGTGTTCCTTAGATCCCGGCTGGGGTCCCCACTAAGGAAAGCTATAAATATCTCGGCCCCAAGGATGAGAGAGGTATGTCATTCTTCCGAGGCTTTCTTATTTTCTTCTTGGAAAACACCTCAAACGCTTACTGACTTAAGCATCGGAGAGGTTTCCACCGGAAAATCACCGGTGGTCCTTCCTAACTCTTGTTTGTGGCGCAGATCAGGAAGGTATTCAAGGCTTCAGGCAATCTTAACATTGGTCATTTTTTGGGGTGAAACAATTGGCGCCGTCTGTGGGAAGGCGATCAAGTTAAGACGTGAGATTTTTTGTTTATGGCTTCAGACGGTTTACGACGGAACTTGGTAGGTGAGCTTGGTGGAACCCCTAGTTCCGCCGTGCCATGGGGGATGCCAAGGTCGACAGATACGGCGGCGACGAGGCCAGGAGAGACAGCGCCGTCAACAGGGGCCGCGCCGGGCACTACGCCTCCCCCGCTCAGTAAATCCGGGCCAGCCACGGGTGGTTCATTCAATGAATCCTTCCTCCTGTAGCTCTCAGAGTTGATCGGCAAAGCCATGGAGACGGCAGTAGAGAAGAAGTTCGCGAAAATGACAACGCCGCCACCCAACACACCACCAGCGTAGGCTATTCCGGTGGCGGGAACGGAGCCATTCCGGGGACAGCAGGCGCATAAGGCTCCCTTGCGTGATGGGGAAGAGCACTTCTCCACCTCTGACAGCGAAACTTCAGGCCAAACTAATCCAGGTCTGGCTGAGCAGATGCAGAGTCTGCAAAAGGAAGTAAGAGAGTTTAAGAGAAAAATGGTGACAGGTGGGATGACCACAGCAAGAAGGGGCACACCATTTACTGAGGAATTCATGCGAGATGATGTGCCAGCTTCATATCGCTCCCTTGGCTTTGAGTACAATGGAACCACGGACCCATGGGATCACCTCAGTCGCTTTGAGATTGCAGCAGTCCTGCACAAATTTTCGGACGCTGTCATGTGTCGGGTCTTTCCGATGACTTTCACTAAATCAGCGCAGCTCTGGTTTAATCAACTGCTGTCGAGGTCTATCAACAATTTCGATGAGTTCAGCTCAGCCTTTCTATACCAGTTCACAAGCTGCAGGAAATACCAGAAATTACCACTGGAACTTTTCAGTCTCAAGCAAAAGGAGAGCGAGAGCCTCCGTGCTTATATCAACAGGTTTACAACTGCCAAATTAGAAGTGTCTTCTGCGTCTGAAGAGCTGTTGATAAATGCTCTGGCGCAAGGTTTGAGACGAGGGGATTTCTTTCAGTCACTGGTGGTGAAGCCAGCTCTGAAATTTGGGGAGCTCTTGGAAAGAGCGGAAAAGTATATCCATCTGGAAGAAGCTCTGAAGCTCAAAGACGAAGGGGAGAAGAGGAGAGAGAAGTACGACAGGGATGATAGGGTAGCGACAAAAAAGCCCAGACCAGAACTGTCAATGGGTAGATCTCGATTTGATAAATATACTCCTCTGGTAACACCTCCGGGCGAAATTTTGCAAGCAATAGAGCGTCACCCAGAGCTCAAGTGGCCCAAAACTTACTCGAAGAAGCCAAGAAAAGAAAGGTCGGATCGCTTTTGCCATTTCCATAATGAATACGGACATAACACAGACGAATGCACGCATTTGAAGGATGAACTGGAAAGAATGGTCCAGGCGGGGCATTTGAAAGAGTATATTCGGATAAGGAGAGAGGAAGCTAGATTTGGTAAAAAGAATTACGATCGGACCCTGACA